>CATIWM010352930.1:0-14366 GCA_949671775.1 Mallotus repandus | reverse complement strand
CTCAATTATAAACAAATCAAGTTCAAACTAGTTAAAAATCGACTCAATTGGATTATACCCCTAATCCTTACCTTATCTTCTCATATAAAAAAAATTAATAAAGTTGATTAAGTTAGAGCACATTTAATTGTTAGCAATATTTGCTTAGGCCGGCAAGGAACTTTTCGAAAGTTTGAAGGAAAGTGGTTGGTTACTCATTGGCTACTTCATAGGCTATTGGACAAAAAACTATAGAGAAAAAGATAAATTTTATGAATAAACAAGGTTCAAATCAACATTAACCTACCCGAAAAAAAAAAATGCTTAGATGTTGATTTTTTGCCAGAAATATATTTTGCCAAATGTAAAGAAGATGCATACATATATGCTTGTATTTGGACCATTGTTGTCTAAGAAAATGATGTGAGAAACCTTTCATTTTTTTTTTTTTTTTTTGCTTGGAGGATTTTGAAAGTTATCTCTTCCTTCAAGTATTGGATTTTTTTTCCTTTTTCAGATGAAAGTTGTTCACATTTAGCATAGGAATAAAACAAATTTTTTTAGTAGCTACTTATAAAGAAAAAGTACTATAAAGTGTTGTTTAATTCAAACTTTACTGTTATTAATTTATAAAATTAATTTTTATTCAATTAAAAAAGATAATTTATATTATATTGTTTATTAATACTTAAGTTATTTAATTTTTCATTAATAGAAAAAAATATATGTGGATTAATTTGAAAGAGCAAGATTGTTCCTTCTGATCCTAGCTAAATGTCAAAAGCATTACATAATCTATAAAATTTAGGTACTAACTAATAACATTCTATCAAGTTAAGAAAAGAAGAACAATCTTTTACTCTTGCTTTGTCTTTTACTATTTGTACTTTTGTGTTTTTTTTTTTTGAAGGACTATTTGTTCTTTTTGTTAATAAATCCAATTTGAGGCAATGCTGAACATATTATGCTGGCATTGTTTTGACCAAATAATTAAATTTTATAGATATCGAGTTTTCCGTTTATAATGAAAAAAAAAAAAATTGGTGTATATATATGATTCACAACAGTAGATATATAAATTCATTTGATTTAAATGTTCCAATTATTGGTACCAATGATAAATAAGAACCATATATTATATGATTCTGATAAATCTTGATGAGGGGACAAAATCCGAAAGGCAAATATGAAAAGACATCTTAATGAATCATCTCACCCATGTTCATTAATACCCAAATATGTGCTAAGAACATACTAACATAATTGCGGGTTATATTATTTAATTATCAAATCATCCATTGATCCATTGCATGAACTCACTTCCACCATGATTAATCCAATTTAGATATATATATATTCAGATTGATTCCAATTAATCTTGACTAAATTCAAGCTCAATTCAATTAATTTAATTTGATCAAAATTTATCTTTTTTGTATGATTTTGACTTAATTAAATATTAAAATTATTTGAATTTGGCTCAATTTAATATATTATTATTAGTAGTAAATAAAATACACCAAGTTTATATTAAAACTTGAATAAATTTATTTAACTTAAATTGAAAAATCAAATTTACCATTTTATACATAAATACTAAAAAAAGTATATAGTATTTTGTTTTATTTTAGGAAAAATAATCAATTTTATATATCTTGAACTTTGAGGTAATTTTTAATTATATCTTATTTTTAAACTTATATTAATTTAACTATTTATTTTTACGAATTGCATTAAATATATCCTATTTTAGTTTAAGAATCTAAATTTACTTTAAAAAATTATTTTTAAATTTTTATAAAATAAATTTATTTATTAAAATTCTTTTTCTTTTTTTAATAAGAAATATATAAAATATTTTCAAATGTTAATCTTACCACTTTTAAAATAATTTTAAAAAATTAGTTTTAAAATATTTTAATAAAGTTTTAACTTTTCTGTGTTATTTTATTCAAAATCCCCCATATATTTTTTATGTTTACTTCTTAACTTTTAACCATATTATTTACAAATTTTCTAATAGAGATAAAACATTAAAAAAAATACGAAAAAGGGAAAAAAAAAAGAGCATTAGATATATTGAAAATATTGATAAAGAATATAAAGAAGATTTGATTTTTTTTTAAAAAAAAAACTTCTTAAAATTTTCATTGTTTTTGATAGTGTTAGTTAATTTCTTTTAATATAGTTAATTTTTTAATATTTTTATTCTTATTAATATTAGAGTATATAATCATTAATTTATAAGTTGTGTTTTTGGATTGCAAGATTTTAAATTTTTTATTTTTTCAGAAAACTAAAATTTTTATTATTGATTAATATTCTTAACACCTCTAATTCTCTCTCTTTTTTTTTTCATTTCACACCATTTTTTTCTGTTTAATCTTTATTAGAAAAAATTTTAAATATTATATTTGAAACTAAAAAAAAAATGAGTTTTAGAAAAATTAAAATATGAAAAATGAGTTTTAGAAAAATTAAAATATGAAGACTTTCATATATAAAATAATATAAAAATTTTAATTTTATGAAAATATTTCAAAATTAATTTCTAAGGTTATTTTAAAAGTAGTAAGATTAATATTTGAAAATATTTTTACATTTTATTTTTGTTAAAAATAAGAGAAAAAGGATTTTAATAAATAAATTTATTTTATAAGAATTTAAGAATAATTTTTAAAATACATTTAGATTCTTAAATTAAAATAGATTAGGATTGATACAATTTACAAAATTAAATAGCTAATTTGATATAATTTTAAAATAGAATATAATTGTAAATTGAACCATATATCAGGTCTTTATTTGAAGACTCAATAAAATTTCATTATTTATACTGTAAGAGTTTAAACTAAACGTGACTCAATATTCTCTTTAATTATGCCTCGTATCAGAGAAATTTGAATTTAATTCACATAAGTTCAGCTTAATATTTGGTAAGTTTAACTTAAATAATTTTCAAATGGACTTAATTTATTTACACTCTTAATTTGAATAAATAAAAAATTTCCATAATAATAATAAAGTTTAATAATAAATTTTTTAATTTTTACTTGAATATAATTAATTTCAATGCATAAAATCCAATTAATATAGCGTCTACAACGAGCTTATTTAGTAATATATTATGCTTTAACAATATTTCTACTAATTTTTGTATTTAAAATAATATGAATTATATCTAAATTAAAATTTTAAAAAATTTGGAGCTATTTTTATTTTTATTTTACTTTGTAAAAAATAAAATAATTACAGACTATATTTAAAATTTTAAATTTTTTTTACCATTATAAATTAAAATGCAGAATTTAAACCCGAATTACTGGATGATGCCACAAAAATTTAAGCACTCAACCAAATATTATTAACAAATTTTTAAATTTAATTCTTAAAAAATTAAAATATAGATATTATAATTTTTAAAGTTAAAATATTTTTTTTATAAAATAAAATATATTTTATTAACAACTAGACTTTCAATAAAAATAAAATAAAATAAAAGAAACTAAAAAAACTAAAACTTTATATTAAACTAGTTGGAATTGTAATTTAAAAAATAAATAAATAAAATTAAACCATTTCTTTCACAATAAATAACCATAACTTGCCCATCAGCCTTCCCTCTCTCCCCCCACAACCAATGTTCCCAGAGACTGTTTGTCTTTTTTGGGTTGTGAGGATAAATTTTATTGATTAATCAGAATCCAAATGGTGGGAAGAGACACGGCAGACGGTAGTAGAATACACATTCACGTGCATTCACGGCGAGGAGGGCCCAACCCTAGACACTCAGCGGGCCCACAACCACCACCGCCGTCATCATTTAAAGAGTCATCCCCGTTACCGGTGGTATCTTCTCATAATCATGGGCAAAATGTGCTACCAGCCGGCGAGTTTAGACCGTTCAGACGGTGGATTTCATGGCTAGTACCGGTTTTTGTGGTGGTTAATGTTGTTTTATTTGTAATGGTTATGTATTTTAATAATTGTCCGGAGAATTCACCATCTTCTTCTTGTGCTGGGAAGTTCTTAGGGAGGTTTTCGTTTCAGCCTTTGAAGGAAAATCCTCTTCTTGGTCCTTCTTCTTCTACGTGAGTGCTTGTCTCTGTAGTTTAAAGACTTTTGGAATGTGGGTTGTGACTCAGATGATTGAAAGTTGAAATTTTTATATGATTTTCGTCATTGCTTCTTCTTTGCTTTTGTGATAGTGCTGAAAGTTGGGATTTGGGTTGTGGGTTTTGATTAAAACGATTGATGATTCTTTACATGTGATTCTGCATTGCTTGTTCTTTGTACGTTAATATTATTATTATTATTATTATTATTTTGCTTAAAACAAAGTTCGTTGCTGTGGTTGTTCTTTGCGTGTTGATTTTGGTTTCTAGGTTTTGATTAAGATAGCTGATGAATCTTTGTATATGATTATACATTAACATTAACTGTTCTTTGTTATGTGATAGTGCATGATTTTGGGTTTTGTATTTTGATTAAAATGGTTCATTATTCTGTTTGTGTTATTCTGCATTGCTATTTTGGGTTCTGGGTTTTGGTTGAAATGACTGGTGATTCTTCTTATTTCCTTTCTCTTTGCATGTGATAGTGGGCGATAATTAGAGATTTTGATTTTGCTCTTGCCACTTAGCCACTGGGCAGCTATAGTTCAATTTTGACTCATCTTGATATGATGATAAAACCATTAAGAATCAATTTTTGGGTGAGTTCATATTTAATTTAATATCTCTTAAACACAAAACTTTGCATGGTCATAGAATTTTAAAGTTGTGCTCTTCAATAACTCCATAGCTGACTCTGGTGTTTGCAGCCAGAGTTGCCTTTTTATATTCTTTGTTTTTGGATCTCTGAGATGGAAAACAAGAGTTCTTTGTCTAATATGTTCTGGTGTTTGCTTTTCTTTTTTTTTCAGATTAGAGAAGATGGGAGCTTTAGATGTGGACAAAGTGGTGCATGGGCACCAGGCTTGGCGCCTCCTTTCTTGCATATGGTTGCATGCTGGAGTGTTCCATATACTTGCTAACATGCTGAGTCTTGTATTCATTGGAATTCGGCTTGAGCAAGAATTTGGGTTTAGTATGTATTTAGTTTCTCAGACGCACCTCTTTTGCTAATGCTGTCATATTTTTGCATATGATGAGCCTGCTTATATGAAAGAATTTCTTTAAAATTACCTCTCTAATAATTGCAACTTTCAAAATAGTTATATGTGTCACCTTTGTATTTAGATTATGAAATGTGAAATGATGTACCTTCTTGTGTGACTGACTTTACAAATAGTCCTTAATGCTAATTCTTTCTGATGGTTACAAGATTGAATAATTGTCATTTATTTGGTCTTTTAATTGCAGTTTCAAATTGATAATAGAAAAAGTCAGTAGATGCATTGAGCTCATGGACCAGATAAACGAAACATAACTACGTACAGTGATGAATTGAAATATTTTATTTTCTCATTTCTCTGGTTTAAACTGAAAATTTTTAACATATCAAAATATGTTAATCTGACCCCATAATTATTCATTTCAGCATAAGAAATTTCATTTCCTAAAATGCTGCAGTCATAGTGCACAGATTTAAAATGGAAAACCTTATGCAAAAGCACTGGATAATAGCAATTCTAGGGCTTTAACTGTTTAGGAGTGCAGTTATATATTAAGTTTTTGTGAAATCTGTTTGAAGATTACTTGGCTTTTTTCGTGTTGCAAGTTATAATTTATTTCCTTCTTGTGCTTGTTTACAGTCCGAGTTGGGTTGGTCTATGTGGTATCTGGTTTTGGTGGGAGTTTGTTGTCGGCTCTTTTTATTCAGTCAGGTATCTCTGTTGGTGCCTCTGGTGCACTTTTTGGACTACTTGGAGGCATGCTTTCAGAGCTGATTACCAACTGGACGATATATGCAAATAAGGTACAATACGTAGGTTCTTAGTAAATTTTTCACCTGGAAATAACACTTGTCTCCAGTTATCTTACGCTGCCAATTATTATATGCAGTTGGCAGCATTGGTGACTCTTGTGCTGATCATCATAATAAATTTAGCAGTTGGAATCCTTCCACACGTGGACAACTTTGCCCATATTGGAGGGTTTCTTTCTGGATTTTTTCTTGGATTTGTGTTCTTAATACGACCCCAGTTTGGTTGGGTTAACGAAAAAGCTTGCCCCCCAGGGTATGTTGCACCCCCAGCTAAATCTAAACACAAGACCTATCAGTATGTACTGTGGGTTGTATCTCTAATAGTATTGATTATTGGGTAAGTTATTCTTCGCATTTGGGATTTTCATTACTTATTTGACGTTTTGCTAGTGATATTTTGAGCACCATTTTGATTAAATAACGTTCCCTAGTGTATGGACCAAAAAGCTGAGTGAGATAAATAAACATAACTAGAAGTTCTTTTAAATTTTTATGCACTTGTTGCTTCATATATTTTACAATGCCTGGTCGACTCTTCTTTCACCAGAAGGGCTCATCAGCTGTAATGAGTTAAATTATAAACACCTTAAGAATTCAGAACTGTTCTAGGTTCTTGCCATCATTAGTGTATTCAGAAGTTTCGTTTACATTCTGTAATTTGTTGTGCAGATTTACTGGCGGTTTGGTTGCACTCCTTCACGGGACAGATTTAAATGATCACTGTTCTTGGTGTCATTATTTGACCTGCGTCCCTACCTCATTATGGAGTTGCAAGTCACAGAAAGTTTTTTGTCAGGTAACTGATACTGCCTCTCTCTCCTCCCCTTTTGCATTTTTTTGTTTTGAAAAGTCCCCTTTTGCATTGTTCTTCATTGGTTTATATGTGTTATTCATATTGGATAAAGGTGAAGAATTTTAGAAAAATAGAAAATTACGAGCAGTAGTTGAAAGTAATCTTACGGAATTGATTCAAAATGCCCCCTTCTAACATGCTTTTCACTCAACCTCCCAGGCAGTAGTTGAAATTAATCATGCGGAATTGATTTGAAAATACTTTTTAACACATTTTTCACTCAAACATGAAGGCCTTACATATATTCAGTAGAGCCATATATGGCCAGGGTCGACCTGCATTTCCTTTGTGACTTGGTGCTTTCTGGACTTGATACCTTCTCGATGTATATTCAACTATCAAATAAAAGGAATTGTTTTTCCACATTCTGACCCACGTTTCTAGGAGGAATGCCCAGGAATGTAGCGTGTATGAGGTAGTGCAATACAAAATCGTGCTGTTTCACAGTGCTCTTATACTGCTGTCACGATGTAATTTCTTTTCTCTTATTTCATTTTCATTTATGAATCTGTTGCTGTTTCTTCCAGTCTAGCGAATTCAGGAATCAATTCAACTTGACATGCTTGAGTAATGGGAAAAGCCAGGTCTATCCACTGTCAAATGATACATCTTCCCAGATTCAACAGTTGTGTTCTCAGCTTTGCAGTTGATGTGCACGCATAGCTATGAGAGATGGCTCGAGGATGATTGAACCATATTGTCAAACAAATCCGTGTATATGATTAATTCATGTATCTGTAGACAACATTCTTCTGTACCATTAAAGTGATGATCCAAAATTCCTAAAGAACATATTTTCCAAGCTGACCCCTCACCGACTTGGTACTTCTTGTTGCATTGGTTGGTTAATTTCACGTTTTCGCAGTTCAAGAATGATAAAGGTTCATGTTATGGGCTAAGGCATTGGCAGAGGTGATGGGTTTAATCTTTCACTTCTTCATGATTTTCCTTTAAAAAGTCCTAATATAAAGACAATCTTAAAAAAAATTAGGAAACTGTACAATCTACCGTCATGGTACAATTTTGATTATATATAGCTCAGCTTCAAATGTTTCATGCTCAAAAAATATTAGAATCCTCATAATTATATTAAATTTAAAATTATAAATACTTTTAATATTTAGTTCTTTAAGAAAAAATAGTCATTAAGCTGGTATATGTTGCTTATGCAATAAGATGGCTTTGCTAGGGTTTTCTCCTCTCTTTTGTTGAGAGTTTTGTTTTCACCTCCTTGTCGAGGCTTTCTTGTCATCTATCTCTGTGATTCCCTTCTCACCATAAAATCATCGTTTGCTAATCTTTCTCTTAAAGTTGATGAAGAAGAGGGTATGTAATTTGACAGTCCTATCCCTTCTGATTAACTAGAGGTTAACGAGTTATGCCTCGTTGGATGATTCCTGGCAAGTTGAAGAATTAACTTTCGGTCTATGAAACATAGAATGGCAAGCGTATGGAAACTAGATGAGGGGCTATGCATCAGGGAATTGACCGGTGGTCGTTTTCTTTTTCAATTTTTTAATCAAAGGGATCTCAAACATGATTGTAATGGTGGCCCTTGGTCGTTTGATGGCTTTCTTCTTCTGTATCATCATCTCTAAAAGGGAGAGGTACCTTCTTTAGTGCCTTTGGAATCAGTGGCTATATGGATTCAAATTTATGACATTCTGGTTGGCTTTATGTCTAGAGTTGTGGGGGAAATAGAGTGACTTTGTTGGTGAATTATTGGATTATGATCCAGGGAATAATTCAGGCTTATGGCGGAACTATATGCGCATTTGAGTGCAGTTGAATGTCAATCATCCTTTTAAAAGGTTTTAAAAGATTAAAACTCCGGGTGGGGTTTGGAGTCTTGTTCATTTCAAATATGAAAAGATTTCATTCTTTTATTTTATGTGCGGGCTTCTTCACCACACTGAAAATTTATGTCCTCAACTTGCTTCCATTGATTCTAAAAATCCAAAGAGAGATTAGGAACCATAGTTGAAAGCCCCGACAAGACGAGCTGAAGGAGACGGAGATCGGTGGTTGCGGGACAGTGCTAATTTCTATTTTGATTTGGCACCGGAATTCACGGCTATGGGTAGGGGATCAAGATCGCGAATTTATGGTAATTCAAATTTAAACATTGGGAATTCCTTTTCTGGATTGAGTTTATCTAATCAACAGGTAGCTAGATTATTGCATATTCAAGGGCCTAATTTGGTCTCTTCAGTCAAGCCCATGGATATTAGTGAGGAAGATCAACTTGATGTAGACATGCTGGAAGATAAAAAATGGAAAAGAGTCTTAGCGGCCTCTCTTGATGCTGACTTGCAAAAAATTTCCTCTGAAAATATTGATCCTAACATAGATGCTAGTCTTGGTGATACTCATCTTGCTATATCTTTTTTTACCAATGTATCGGCCGGGCCTGTCTCAGGACCCCACCAGGAGCAATGTTAGGCCTTAGCTAGAACTGTCATGGTTTAGGCAACTCACGCGCAGGTTTAGTTCTCCGAGATATTGTTAAATCTCGTAAGCCTAAGTTTATTTTTCTGTTTGAAACTCTTATCAATTGTAATAAGATTGACGAAATAAAATGCAAGCTTGGTTTTTTGGGTTACTTCTGTGTTGATAGAGATGGTAGAAGTGGTGGTCTTGCTCTCCTATGGTATGAATCTTTAAATGTTAGTATCCATAATTTTTCCAAGTTTCATATAAATGCTGACATGAATTTTGTTAATTCTTTCATTTAGCCTTTTATGGGTTTTTATGGCAATCCAGATTGTTCTAAAAGACTGGATTCTTGGGACCTTTTGCGTAGTCTCTATGATCAAGCTTCTCTTCCTTGGTGCCTAATGGGAGATTTTAATGAGCTTCTTAGTCAAGAGGATAAAAACAGTTCTAATCCACATCCTGAATATCTTATTCAAAATTTCAGAAGTGTTGTGGATGATTGTCACCTTATTGATCTTCCTTTTTATGGCTACTTTTTTACTTGGGAAAAAAGTAGAGGTTCTAAAGGTTTTGTTGAAGAACGACTTAATGGATGCCTTATTTCTCAGAGTTGATTGGATTTACTCCCTCTAGCTCAGTTATCTTATATTTTTGCTTCGACATCATATCATCATCCCATTGAGTTATAGCTCTGGCCCTCTTCTTCGACAAAAAAAAAAAAACTCATAGATTTCGGTTTGAAAATCAATGGCTATAAAAGTCAGACTTCAGTGATGTTATGTATAATAGTTGGCAGAATTGATAACATTTTTCTTTTATGGATAAGCTAGTTGTCTGCTCAGAATCAATGAGATCGTGGGGTCTAAACTTCTGCCGCCAATTCACTAAGTCTGATATGCTTTTAGAAATGAGCCATGTTTCATCTGACCCCGAACACATTGTAGCTCTTAAGTGGGAGTTGTTGTGTCTTTTAGAATCTGAGGACGCTTATTGGAGGCAGTGATCCAAGACTTTTTGGCTTAAAGATGGAGATCGTAATAGTAAGTACTTTCATGCCATTGCTTCCTCTCGTCATCGCAACAACTCTATTTCCCAGCTCCAAGATAATGGTGGTAATTAGTGACCATAATGGAATTTGTAATCTTGCTTTTGATTGTTTTTCTTCTATTTTTTATGTTACTTCTACTCCTGGTTCTTCGGATTTGTCATTTATTCAAAAGAGAGTTTCTAATTCTGATAATTCAGATTTGTTTGCTCCTTTTTCCATGGATGAATTCAAGCGGGCACTGTCTCAGATGCACCCAGATAAAGCCCCTGGTCCAGACGGCCTTAACCCAACATTCTTCCAAAATTTTTGGTCTAAAGTTGGTATGAATCTGTTTTTGGCAGCTAATGATTGGCTTAATTCTTGTTCTTTTCCAGATAATCCAAATGATACTTTGATTGCTCTTATTCCTAAGAAACAGAGCCCAAAAACCATAAAGGATTTTTGCCCCATTTCTCTGTGTAATGTTGCTTATAAAATAGTTGCCAAAGTTCCAGCTAACAAGGATATGACATTAAATAAAGAATAATTGGAAAATGTGACGTTGCTTAGTATTCCAAAACCTTTATAGGGAAAGATGTTAGTTTATTAATATTTTTTCCTTCTTTTTCTTTTACAAGTCAAATATTTCTTTTTAATATTAGGGTCATATGTGTCTTTTTACTGCCATTGACTTTTTTCTATCCAAAAAAATTTGGATAGATTTTATCTGTTTATCACTACTCTTATATCTATTAAATATGATTTTCAATCTTTATTGCAATACCTTAAAGACAATTGGAATGAAATAAAGGAAGTATTATGTAATGTAATGTTTGTTTGTCAAGTGATTGGACCAAAATTCATGACTTATTTATATTTATACCTTAAAGAATCCATGAATATTTTCTTTCATTTTATATCTTTCGATTTCACTAGGAAAATTTAATTAATTAAGATATTAGATTTATAAATAGTCGGACAAGTTTGAAATAACTAGTCAGAATTCTCGTGAATACCAAATATTAGAAGTAATTATTAAAAATAATAATAACAAGAATTAGTATAATTTATATACAACATATATGAGCTTTTTTTTTAGGAGGAAATATCATTAATAGCAAGGAATAACATCCAAAGTCAAACTTTGGGCAATACAATTAGGGGAATATTGCCAGAATTGAGTGCTACAAAACAACCTAGCATTCTAGGCAAGAACATGTGCTACTACATTAGCATTTCTTAGAGCAAATACAACAGAAACCTCGTGACACTGTCTAGACAAGAATTTGCAACTTTGAATAATGGAACCAAATTCAGAGATGTTTGAATCATTAGAGTGGTAGCAGTTGACAACACACTTAGCATCTCTTTCAATAATAACTTTCCACAACTTGTGATTCTTCACCCAACTTAATGCTTCTTCACTCAACTTAATGCTTCTTTTAGATATAAGGCTTTAACAATAGAAGCATGAACTCTGCCTGTAAACCAAATGCTTTTACCCATTAAAAACATACTACTAGAGTTGCGAAGAACCAAACCAAAGCTGACCATAGATGAGCTAAGATTAATAGTTGCATTAAGTTTAACATAGCCATAGAGAGGGTGACGCCATCTCGAGATAGAACTACCTGCCTGAGAATCGTGCGCATAATCTGAAAAATGACGTGCAGATTGAAAATCAGATAAAAAAGCTCAAAGCTGAGCTAATACACACTGCAGCCTGCTGGTTAGCCCCATTCCATAATTTATTGTTCCTCTGAAACCAAATCATCCATAAAACCATATAAATTTTCTCCTTATAGAGAAGATCCCCAGATTGAAACATAGCATTGAGCCAATCGTTGAAGTTCTCCAGATGCAAGTTAATCAAATCCATACTAGCAACATTAGAACATTGAACAACAAAAGAACAATCTAAAAATAAATGATGGATATGCTCACCATATGAACCACATAGAACACACGCATTGTCAACAACAAAACCTTTGGAGCATAAACGATCTCGAGTTAGGAGAATGTTTCTGCAGAGCCTCCACATAAGAGATTTAGCCTTCGGAGGGATGTTAAAGGACCAAATGCAAAACTAGGGAACCTGCATAGGTTGTGAATCAGTTAATTGGTTGAATGCAATTTTATAACCTGGTCTAATGGAATAAATGCCATTCTTCTCAAAATTCTAGATTAAATAGTCCTCAGAATTAGAATAACCCACCGGAAGAGATAAAATTGAATCCACATCCTCTTGTAAAACATGTCTTGGATAAGCTCACAATCCCACTCATCTGCACTTGAGATTTTTAGATCATGCACCAAAAGATCATCAAAACCATCAACCAAAGGAGTGACAAGTCTAAAAGCATTATTATTTTTAAGCCATAGATCGTGCCACACTTTAATCTTTAACTCATCACCAACTCTCCACTGATTGCCACCATCAAGAATAGAATAAGCTTTCCAAATACTCTGCCATACAAGACTAGGATTTGCACCTAGATTTGAAGTGAGAAAATCCCCATGTGGGTAATATCTAGCTTTGATGAGACAACTAGACAAAGCAGTAGGATTAGAAAATAAATGCCACCCTTACTTGGCAACCATGGCAAGGTTAAAAGAGTGCAACTGACGAAAACCAAGACCACTATATTCTTTTCTTGCATAAAGCTTGTCCCATGATAACCAATGGATTCATCTTTTACTATTACCAACCGATCCCCACCAAAATGAATTCATTATCCGTTGAAGCTCGTCACACAAGGATAAAGGCAATATGAAAGTACTCATGCAAAAGGAAGGTATAGCCTGAGCAACGAATTTTAAGAGCACCTCTTTGCTAGCAGAAGAAAGAAGCTTCAATTACCAACTGCTGAGCCTTTGCCAAAGCTTCTGGCGAAGAAAACTAAAAATGGCTCTCTTATTCCTACCAATAAAGGAAGGGAGGTCGAGATACCGACCTGTATTAAGAGGAGAAAACACTAGTAAAATAGACATTATCTCATCTCAGAGAGAAGTTAATACATTTAAACTAAAGAGAATTTTGAATTTATTCAAGTTCAAAGCTTGCCCTGAAAGTTGTTCATAAGAATGAAGAATATCTTGCATTACTCTACATTCAAAAGTTGCCGCCTTGAAGAAGAACATGCTATCATTAGTAAAAAGAAGGTGGGAAATGCTTGGAGCTCCATGAGACACTCGAAAACCATAAAGTAAACCTTGAGTTTATGCTCTTTTAATTATAAAGGACAAACCCTCTGTACACAGAATAAAAAAAAAGGAGATAAAGGGTAGCCTTGATGAAGGCCATAAGTAGGAATAATGGAACCAACTTTGCTACCATTAACAAGAACATGATAGTGCACCGAAGTGACACACAACATAATCCATCTCACCCATTGCTCATCAAAACCGAATTGGAGAAGTATGTCTCGAAGATAGGACCATAAAATCCTATCATATGCTATAATGATGTCTATTTTAAAAGCAACAATACCGTTTTTTCCTATTCTTTTACATCTCATGCCATGAATAACTTTGAAAGCTACTACCACATTCTCAAGAATAGACCGGCCGGAAACAAATGTCAACTGCTCTTCAGAAATTAAGCTTAGCAAAAAGATAACTCTACTTTTAACCTTTTTATTTTTTTCCCCTCTTTTCTTTCAAAGATGGGACTTGTAAAGTAAAAAGAAAAATACTAGTGTGCAGAAATCAGTTAAAACTGATTAAGCAAATCGAACCGAACCGATCAGTTTGGTTCAGTTCAGTTATATATAAATTCGGTTACGGTTTTTAAGAGTATAAAAGTTCGGTTAGTTGGTTCGGTTTCAATTTTGAAGGTAAATAATTGAAAAAACTGAACCAAACGAAATATTTATATATATTATAAAATATATTAATTTAGAAAAATATGTGTAAATATTAAGATTATAAGCAAAAAATATTTCAAGTTATATTATTAATGAATAAATTTTACAAAAAAAATATATAAAATTAATAAATAAAAATTTTAGAAATAATTTCAAAAAATAAAATTGATAAATCGGTTAACTGATAGAACCAAACTGAACCAAACAAGTTCGGTTTGGTTCCGTTATATATTCGGTTAGGTTTTGATTTGAAATTTTGTATATTTTCAGTTAGTCG
>CATIWM010352922.1:0-68679 GCA_949671775.1 Mallotus repandus | reverse complement strand
TTATTTTTAGTTTTGCTATTTTCTCTTTATATTTGTTAATCATTTTTTTTATTCTTTCAACTTTATTTTATTCTTTTATTTTTTTGTCTTGTAAATTATATTTTGTACTTTATCTTTATGTTTAATTTTATTTTATTTTGTTTATTGATTATTTACTAATCATTTTTATTTATTGTTTTTTGGTGTTTATGATTATGGATGGAGTCACATGATTGAACCAAAGCCAACCCATGAAGATTCATGAAATGCCATGGATTAAACTTTGTATTTGAATGTAGATTTTAGGGTTTATTTTTATTTTTTAATAGCAATTTCATTGTGTATTTATTTTGGTTTTGGGTTGTATAATTTTATTTAATTTTATATGGATGAATTGTAATAGCCCCAGTAGAGGAAAAATAGTGGAATCTTTAATTTTCTATGTTTTTTTTTTAAAATTGATTAGTAAATTAGGTTCATTTGGTAAAACTCTAATAAAATCAATAGTGGCTTTAGATTAATTTTAGATTATATGTAATTAAAATTGGGGTTAGAATTCACAGTATGTATGTTTTTTTGATTTGTTGTTTGCCTTTAATTGTTATTTGGACTTGTTTGTTATTTTTGTTCGTTTTGGGCCCCAAGCCCATGTTAGGTTTTAACTCACTTAATTAATAGGTTATTAAATCAGTTTTAGGTTTAATTAGCTTTAAAATCAATTAAGGCCCATTTAAGTTAAATAGACTTAGGCCCTTTTTTAGTTTAATTAAAATTTATTAGAATTAGCTCAGGCTATTAAAGCATTCCTATTAAAATCAATAGATTTAGGATCACTTCATTTAATATAAAATTAATTAGAAATTAGGCCCAATACCTAATTCAATTTTTTTCTTTTAAAATTTAATAGACTTAGGCTCATTTTCTTTAGAATTAAAATTTGTAGATTTAGGCTCACTAATTAAATTAAAATGTACCAACCTTTAGTTTCTATTTCACTTGTAAATAAAATATAGACTTAGCTAACTTAAAACTAAAATCAATGTAGTTTAGATTTAGGGACGTTGCGCCTTGTGAGTGCTTTTTTTATGTGTTTTTTCATGGATTGCGTCCCTTAGGGTTAGATGGATGGTTAATTAGGGCTTAATGAAATTGAATGTAATTAGGGAATAAGATAGTAATTCATAAACTAATTTTAAAGAACATGAGACTAAAAGAAGCAGGTATTCCATTCCCAAAATTTCTTGGTTGTGGTAGTAACTTTCTTTTAGGGAATTAAGTTGTCACCACCTTTGATTTGTCCCAGTTATTACCCTGCGTGGCGACTCCTCATCTCCATGCTATGTCTTTATGATATAGTAGTGTGTTCCTGGAGCCTTGAGCTCAAACTATGTCATAGTTGCTAAAATCTTGGACGTGCGCTAAACCCCGCCGTCTACAACCATCATTATTTTGTTGTAACCTGAAAATCCGTCCATAAAAGAATACATTACTATGGATGCTGCACTATCTACAATTACATCAATGTGGATTAAAGGAAAGTGATCCTTTGGACAGGCTTTATTTAAATCTTTAAAGTCCACACACATTTGAACCCTTCCGTCTTTCTTGGGGATCAACACTATATTTGCTAACCATTGAGGGTAGTCTATTATCCCTAGAAAGTTAGCCTGGATTTGCTTAGAAATTTCTTCTTTTATCTTTTTTGTCCATTCTGGCCCTAAATGTCAAAGTTTTTGCTTAACTTGTTTAACTTCTGGATGTGTTGGAATGTGATGTTCTGCAGTTTCTCTATCTAAACTTGTCTTTTTATTAATATTTTCTTAAGATTTTTCCTCTTTCAGAAGTTAAGTTATGTGATATAGAAATGTTCTTAGGTTGTTCATTTATGTCCAAGTTTCATGAATCTAATTGAATGGAATTAATGTCAAACATGCATGGACGATCAAAATTATAATGCACAGAACTATCAGGATGCACATCACACAAGTAAGCCAAACTAGAATTCATATCATTGACCACAAGAAAAATAGAGTTTTCATCCTCAAAAAGGCTGGACATTATTACATCACTTTCTTCATAAAAAACATCACTAAAGCTATTGCTAATTATGGTAGCTAAATCAAGTGGTGGCTCTTTTTCAGGTGGTAGACATAGTACTTCCTCGACGACCACATCTTCTATCATTTCGACTACTTGCTTCATCACTTCCTCTTTGTTGTCTTTCACCAAGGGCTTGACAATTTGCTCCTTGAAGATCTCAAACCCATCCACACCAGCAACATTGACAGGTTCTTCTGCGCCAAGATAGAACTTTCCTTTTCCTTCCTTAACAAAATTCTTACTTAATGGTCCCACTCTTCTCAAGAACTTATTCTTTTTCCCCCTTGCCTTCTTCCTTAGTCTTTTACTACTTGATCCTATTTCAGTGTAGCCAAATCCTATTGTATTGTCTTGGCTTTTAAAATCTGGAAGTTCTAGGCTTCCTCGTTCATTCTTTCCTAGTCCCTGTCCAAGCTAATAATTCAGCTTCTTGATCATTTTTGCAACCCTCGGATCCATCTCAGTTCCATCAAATATCCCAGCTACTTGGAAACCAGGAGGGGCAATTACTTATTTCTGACTATCCAGTATTGCTGTCATTGATTTATTCATGCTAACATCTATAGTCATAACTTCTCCTTCATGAGGGAATTTTATCTTCTGGTGCACGGTTGAGGGTACTCCTCCTAAGACATGAAACCATGGTCTTCCCAACAGCAAGGCATAGGTAATAAGGATGTCCAGTACAGTAAACTCCATAAATGACTCCACAGGCCCAGTTTTTACAAGAGCTTCAAATATCCCCTCTACACTTCTTGTGCTGTCATCATAAGCCCTAATTACAAGGTTTGAATTTGTCAGGTCATCCACTTTCAAACCTAGATTAGACAGGATTTGTAATGGACATACATTTATTATTGAACCGTCATCAACTATCACATAATTAGTCTTTTTCCCTCTTACTTCAGCTAGAACAAATAAGGCTTTTTTATGATTTCTTCCTTCCAAAGGCAAATCCTCATCTGAGAATGTAATTATCTCATACTTCTTTTTAATTACTTTTTCGACCATAGCCTCTGGTATAATAGTGGTTTCGATACTCATTTTTACAAAAGCTTTGACATGAGCTTTTCTATGGCTACTGGAATGCATTAACAACTCCCAAATGCTCACATTCGCCTTTTCCTTCTTAAGTTGCTCAAGAATTAAATCATCCTTTGGCTCATCTTTCTCTTCCTCTTTATTTGCTTCCTCTTTCACTACTGCTTTCTCTATTTTCTTTTGAACTTGTTTATAGTTCTTGCCACTCCTAGTAACATGGTTCACTTCAGGGTCATCAGTCCATACATTATAACTTTTGGTATCTTTATCAGAACTATACCAGATGTCGATTATGCCAATGATTCGATCTCTCTTTCCATCTTTCCATACCTCAACTGTGCATGTTTCTTTCTTACCCAATTTCTCAATATCAAACTCGTTGAAATGTTGACCCAACAAATCTTTAACTCCTTATTGTGGTTGTTAATAAGCCAAAAGTTCTTTACCCTTTTCATTTGGTGAATCCTCATCATGAAACTCTTCACCCCATCATTCGAGTATGACTGACTCAATGGGTATGTCAAAAGAGGGCAGTTTAGAGTAGAATACTTTGTAGTCAAATTTACCCGAAGGCTGGCCTAGCAAATCTTCAACTCCCGTTTGTGGTTGTTAAGGAGTTAAAGGTTTCTCAACTTTCTCCTCACTATTAGGGGCATCAGGAGATTCCATATCAATTTCAAGGGTTATGTTCTCAAACGAGCTTAGCACTTCTTCCTCACTAACTCCTAAATTAATCATCATAGTGGTTGGGGTTAGAACATTTTGGTAGTTTAGGAAAAGGTTATTTTTGGTGCTTGGGTTTGGATTTGATTTTTTAGGATCTACGATTTTTCCAGAGTCTATCAAGTTTTGGATTTCATATTTTAGGTGGATGCAAGTGTCTGTGGAATGGCCAACAACTTTGTGAAATTTACAGTAACTGTTTAGATCATAGCCCGTGATATTTAGGTTTGGTGGTTTTGAATAGGTTAAAAGTCAAAGCAGGCCCTTTTGTATCAGGCAATCAAGGACTTCGGAAAGGGGTGGTTAAAATTTGAGAATCTCCTTGGTTGTTTGACTACATGCACTTCCATAGCTCGTTTAGTACTTCCTTACTGTGTGCCCCTAGTGGGATAGTTTCTTACCCCTGTGCTTCTAGAGCTTTTTTTTTTTTTTTCATTCTCAATCTCCTCAACTTGTAAACCATCATCATGAAGGTCCATGAAAGTTTTAGGGTTCATTATTTATAACCTTTCAACCAGATTAGGTGATACATTATGAACAATCATCCTAACCTAATCCTTTTCAACTAATTTATTTTTCATCAATCCTGCCTTATTCATAAATATAGTTAAGAAATTAGAAAATGACTTATTAGATTTTCACTTAGTTAGTTCCAAATCCCAAATAAATACTTCCAGCTTGGTATTATAATCATATTGCTTTAAGAAAGCAATACACAGTTCTCTCCAATAAGCCCTGACAGATTTCTCTAAGCCATGATACCAATTCACAGCTATACTCTCCAAGGATAATACAAACAACTTTGAAACTACTACTAATGGAGCTTTAGTGGTGCTCATGGTAGTTGTGTATTAGCTAAGGTGAATCCTTGGATCTCTAGTACCATCAAATTTATGTAGTTGAGGCATTTTAAATTTGTCAAGCAATTTATCCCCTTCAACTTACAACATATCATCAAAATAAAATGAGTAACCCATGCCTTGCCCTCTTATAAGCTCTTCTATCTTAGACATTTTCTGAGTTAGTGCTTGCATCTGCTTGGATTCATGGTCTTATACTAATTCAAGTAATTTCTTCTTTGCCTTCTCTATCATGTAATTGTCAACTTCTTCAAGTTTTACTTTAGCAGCAGGCACATTTCTAACAACAGGTTAGCCTTCAGCATTATCAATTGGAGTAGTAGTAGGTGGACCATCCACAACAGGTGGAATAGTTGGAGTAGGAGGTATGGCAACAGGTGCTTGTGGTAATAACCCAGTTAAGGCTTGACTTAGTTCATTCTGCATCATGGCTCTTATGTCATCCATCAATGCTCCTTTGATATCTTCTAAGTTCTAGTTTCCTCCCTATTGTTGTTGTTGTTTTTCCATCTCTTCTATTTGTTTCATTGGAGTTGGTGTATCTTCCAAGTAGAGCAGGTTGATAGGACTTTTCTCTAGCTTGCGAAGAATCTCTTTAGCTATCGACTTTAGACTTGACTCAACTCTTACAAGTCTACCACCTCTCTGTTCCCAAACAAAGGATGACATGGATGAATCTATGATGGCTGCAAAATAAAGTGTCAGTATGATGCATGAAATGTATGTATGCATGATGCACGTGCTATGCAATAAGTAGCAAGTAACAAGTATAAGTCAAGTGTAAAACATACATCCTTCCAACCTTATTTCTCCCACACACGTATTTAATGGCAAGTCTCTTTTCCTAGGATTTTTTTATCTTGGCCTTAATATCAACATGGGATATCAAGAACTGACACACATGTCATATCTATTAAAGCAGTAAAGCATAGAAATAACATTTATAGGTATAAAAGTTTAGCTCAATCTTTTTTAGCCCAAATGGGCTTGGGCTTTTATAAATAGAAATACCTCATGGCAATATACATAAGCAATTTGGGTAATCCTAGGGTAAGTTACTAGGCCACTACATGTGCTCAGTCTGATGGAAAAGTTAAGGACCTCTTAGTAAGATGTCCTCCTTTAAGACTTGAGTTACAGGCCAAGGTCAGAGGGGCCGCCCAGCAACCTTTGCAAACTCAAGAGAAGACTACCCCCTTTTAAAACTTGGGTCACAGACTTTGGTCCGCTGAGCCCGATAATCTCTCTTGAACTGAGTTAAGGCTAAGAATGATGGTTATCCAATCTACAATCCATGAAGCTAGTGGAATCAAGGGACTATAAACCAATGCCATCGGTTTAATAGGGACATGCAAAAAGAAATGCAAAAATAAAATAATAATTAATAAAATAATTCTAAAGAACATAAGTAGAATCAGTATCTCTTATCCCTAGTGGAGTTGCCACTATAGACGGTAGGGTTTAGTGCGCATCCAAGATTTTAGCAACTGCGACACTGTTTGAGCTCAGGGCTCTAGGGAACACACTAACCATATCACAAAGACATGGCATGGAGATGAGGAGTCACCACCTAGGGTAATAACTAGGACAAATCGAAGGTGGTGGTAACTTAATTCTCTAAAATTTGTTTGCACCACAACCAAGAAATTCTAGGAATGAAATGCCAACTTCTTTTAGTCTCGTGTTCTTTAAAATTGGTTTATAAATTACTATCTTATTCCTTAATTACATGCAATGTCATTAAACTCTAATTTACCATCCATCTAACCCTAAGGCAGCCAGTCCATGAAAAAGCACATAAAAAATGCATTCACAAGGCGCAACATCCCTAAATCTAAACTACATTGATTTTAGCTTTAAGTTAGCTAAGTCTCTATTTTATTTAAAATTTATTAGAATTAGCTTAACCCATTACAAGTAAAATGGAAACTAAATGTGGGCCTACATTTTAATTTAATTAGTGAGCCTAAATCTACAAAATTTAATTCTAAAGAAAATGAGCCTAAGTCTATTAAATTTTAAAAGAAAAAGAAATAAATTAGTGGGCCTAATTCTAATCAATTTTAATTAAGTGAAATGAGTCCTAAAGCTATTTATTTTTAAAAGAAATGTTTTAATGGGTTGAACTAATTCTAATTAATTTTAATTAAACAAAAAATGGGCCTAAGTCTATTTAACTTAAATGGGTCTAAGCCCATAAATTGATTTTAAAGTTAATTAAACTTAAAACCAATTTAATAATCTATCAATTAAGTGAGTTAAAACCTACACGTGGGCTTAGGATCTAAAATGAATAAAAATCATAAGAAATAAGGCCAGATGATAAAACAAAGGCAATTAGCAATCAAACATACATACTGTGATTTCTAACGCTAAATTGATTTACATGTAACCTAAATTAATCTAAAGCCACTATTGATTTTATCAAGGTAAATCAATTTAAGGTTAGAAATCACAATATGTATGTTTGATTTAAGGTAAATCAATTTTATTAAGGTAAATTAAATACAAACCCAGTAAATAAAATAAATAAACATAAAAAATAACACAAAAGAAGAAAATACAGAATAATAAAAATAATAAATAAATAAATAAAACCTAAAATCTATGTAAAAAAACTAATACAAATTTATATCTATGGCATCCCATGGATCTTCATGGTTCAATATCATATCAACCACGTATTGTTTATGATTTCCCCTCCAAGGCCAAAAGAATAAGCAAAACACAGGAAACACAAAAAAAATAAAAATGATTGTTAGAAGAAATTAAAAAAAGTAATAAAATTAAAAAAAATAAATGAAAATAAAATAAAAATAAAGAAAATAAAGAAAAGAAGAAGAATGAGGATGCAGATATGTGATGTTGTTTGATTTTCTCCTCAGAGGGTTGATTGAATCACCGTTCTTAAATGAAAATAGGATCAATGGATTTGATTTCTTTCTTAAGCTTGATTGCTGGAGCTTTTTACTTTCAAGGGATGTAAAAATTAAAATAAAAAATCAGAACATACAACAAAGGTTTTTTTTTTTTTTTTGTCTCTACTGTTTTCCTAAAACTAAATGAAATATCTTTTTATATCCCAAAACACTAACCTCCTGTGATTATCCCCAAAATATGATAATCACAGGAGATAGGATTTTTATTCAAAATTTTATCCATAGAGAGAGGATTTTTAACTTCCAAAATTTGTTCAAAAAGACCTAATAATGCACCTATCAAGATTATTTTACTTTTTATTTAATATCTATATTTATCTTTTATTAAATTTTGGACTAATTAAAATCCAAGAAAAATTAATTAAAAATAAAAAAAAATAAAAAAAAACACCGTGATGGGAACTATGAAATTCCGATCGAAACTATGTATTTCCAGTCAAAAATATATAACTCCGATCGGAATTATACATTTCTGACCGAAAATGTGTAATTCCGATCGGAATTACATAACTTCAATCTGTTATGGTTTTTTTTTAACTTTTAATTATGAAATGACTTTTGAAAGAATTAAAACTTTACAATTATGTCCTTAAAACGTCGCATTTAGTCCTGAGAATTAACGATCAAAATACAAAGACCTACTTTCTGGTAAATTTTCATCATTGGAGTCCTTGTCGCATCCATGCACTGCTATCCCAAAATTGGGTACTTACAATGCACCAGTAACACACTAAAGTAGTTGAAGATGAGCAGACCATGTTAGAGAAGGGAAGCTCATTTGTGTTTAATATAAGATGCTTTATAAAATCTAATCAACATGACAACATACATTAGGACGTGCATGTGATTAGCCCAAGTAATAACAATAAAGCTATTATTGTATACCCAAAGGACTTCTCGATGATTTTTAAATGGAATCTTAATTGTAGTTTGCAGATGTGTATCCTAGAAATATAATAGTGGAACTTCATGGCACATAACAAAATGCTTGATAGATATTTAATATAGCAATAGCTCCACTGTTAATATTTGAGTCAAAGAATATAGGATGACACTTTGGTCTCAAAAAGGAACACAACTTTGCCTTTAGATGGCGACTAGGTTTGCCTTGCTAGGTGACAGTAAGAGTCGACCTCAAATGGTTATTCATATACCTGTGTAGCATATAAAACACATCACTTGGTGAACATTTCCAACAAAAAGGTTAAACAAAGCAATACAACTGGTAGAATCATCATAGCCATCGGGGTAGGTAACAACTACTGTATGAGATGTAGTTTATTCAACTATAACTAACAATAGCTACATAAAAAATGGATAATTTAGCTACGAGTCCCCAATAAATTAAAAACCAAAAAAACTACCGATGAAAAGCCAAATTATGGGATGTTTATTCCATCCATGAAAAATCACAAGGAACTGACCTTGTGTAATCAGCTTGAACTTTTAAAGAACAAGAGTTGAAAAGCAAGCCACTCCATCACTAAATAAATGAGATACCATCCTTACCAACATAAACCCTGTTAGATGAAGCTCTAACTCATGTCCATAAACAAAACTAAGACAAAACTTTTCCTTATTCATATAGCAATTCATCTACTCTGTTAAATACTAATTTTCAGCATAAATGAATATTTGAGATAGTATATTGAAAGATATTTGTGTTGTGAATCTCTATTTCCATCATTTTAAAATGCCTCTTATTAATGAAAATATCTAAATGACATGCAATCATTTGTACAATTCTTTGATATTCATCTATAAAGTTTGTAAATTGAGAAAGAACATTATTTACATTGATTTGATAGAAGCAAACATGCCAAAGTCATTACCAAGCTATCCTCCCAAATTAGCACCATTAAGAACTCCATGAAACCCCACATTTAAACAAAATAAAAATTATAAAAGGCTTAGCATCAAAATCAAACAAAATGTAATTAACACTTAGTCATAAAAAAAAGAATTTCACATATGGAAGTTATGTTTGAAACCTTTGTAACATCAATGATAGTTAGCATTTTTTGTTAAATTACTATTCATATGCTATAAAATGAAAGCTTATAAGGAGGAGACTAACCTGATAATAATTTTAATAGGTCCCCCATTTGCTAGAGGCAAAAATTTAATGAGCAAAGCATATAAGCCTTACACACCATAAATGGATATATTATATATGAGCAGTGGAAGGCCAACCACCTCTGACCGCATATTATTGCCTTTTTATGACAATCCAAATTCTAGTATAAACCTTTAGAGACCACACTACAAGAAATTTTAGAAAAGTTGATGCTAAAAAGCATCATATAAACTTCAATTATCGTCATAAAAAAAAACTTCGGTGATAAAATTTTATAGTCAAAGAGACTGTTATAGTATGTGTGTGGCAAAAGGTATATTTGACAAATGTAGTTATCGTCACCAAATAATCAACCTACTACGATAATAAGTGTCATCATCACTATAATTTAACACGTTTTGTGATGTCGAACTTGTCACAATTAGTATGAAAAGTTTGTCATATTATGCTATATTTCGTCATTAAAAATTAATATATTCAATGATGAATGACTTTTTCATCATTAAAACTCTCTATTTTAGTGATGACTTTTTTTTAAATAAAATTGGTGATCAAAGCATCAGAGGTGCACCTAGGCATCCCAACTAAGTTGGCACCCCCTTAGCACCCACATCACATGCTAAAAATCCACCATATTATTAAAAAAAGAATAAAGAACAAGAATGTACAAATACAACCCCATAGAGGGCACAAAAAAAGAAACAAAAAGTCAACGAAATCTGTAAGATTCCAAACTAAGAGCATCATTAAGCATTAAATCTTGACATGAAGCCGGATAGCTATGCCACCATTGAGGAGCTTGAAGAGAGAGACCTATAAAAGCAAGTTTATCTACAAATCTATTTCCTTCTCTAAAGATATGGCT
Organism: Mallotus repandus; assembly: GCA_949671775.1. Classification (NCBI taxonomy): domain Eukaryota; kingdom Viridiplantae; phylum Streptophyta; class Magnoliopsida; order Malpighiales; family Euphorbiaceae; genus Mallotus; species Mallotus repandus. The sequence goes on along the minus strand of CATIWM010352922.1, from coordinate 58,095 downwards.
AACATGAAACTAAATAGAGCCCAAGTGATTAATACATTCCTGCCATGAAGCTCTAACACACTAAGAGATAGCAATAGACCTGGTCCGAAGAAGATGAACAACGTAAGCCGAATTAGATTCAATCCAGATTGGAGAAAGCTGCATTTGACGCAAAGCACACTGCCAATTTTTTTGTCTCAAACGCAAATTTAATTCCCAACGGAACAATAAAAGAAGATAATGCCCAACCCCTACTGTCATGTAAAATTCCACCAGCTGCCACTACACCAGGGGAACCAAGAGCAGCTCCGTTGCAATTAATTTTTATCCACCCAGCCAAAGGACGAAACCAAATGACTGGAATAGTAACTAGAAAACTTCGCAGGATACCAACAACCCTCAAGCGATGCAAGATAAGCAAATCAGATTGAGTATTTGACATGTGACCAGACTTGAATAGCTATACTTCTTTGATTGCTCGACAGATAAACCGAAAAAATTATGATGAGCTTGTTATGAGTATGGCATATGCTTATAATATCTGCATAAATTCCTGCCTTCTATAGAACAGAGATTTGCGAAGAAAACTTTAACTTCATCGCTGAATTAAATAGATGAGTTATACCATTAGATAAATCAAGGGAAGTGTTAAATAAACTTGCCAATGAATACCAAATAGAAGTTACATAAAAGCATTTAGTAAAAACATGATCTAAAAATTTAGAGTCCCGGATGCAAAAATAACTGCAAGAAGGCATACAGAGACCTTTGCACCGAAGTAACTCAGAAGTTGGAACTTTGCCATGCAAAATTCGCCAAGTTAAGAATGATTTTGATGGCGGGAGATAATGACGCCATACATCCCAGCTCCAAGCAACCTTAGGACTGTGATCTCTGAAATAATTATAAGCTTCTTTACAAGTAAGAGAGCCTAAAGAGGAGAAACAATAAACAAAGTTGTATGTGTCCGAAGAAAAAATAGTAGTCTCAATATTAGCTACAATTTGAGGGTAAGAGGTGTGAAAGGAGTGAGGAATATGCCAGGAACCCTCATAGAAAACATCTGAAATGGTAGCTCACAATGTCTTTAAATGGAAGGTAGGAATGTGCACCACATTAATAATGCAATATCCAAGCCAATTATCAAACTAACAGCTAAGTTTGGACTTAGCATTAACCACCCATTGACAACATTCTTGAAGTTCCATGAAATAAGCCTTTATAGAAGACCAAATGGAGGATGAGATAAAACTTTCCCAAGGCTTTCTAATAGAGTTAAAAAAGTGACTTCGAAAGAAGGAGAAGACAAAGCTGGTAACTGAAGAAACTCGCCAAGCAAGCTTGCTTAAAAGAGCTTGATTCAACCATTGAAGTTTCCTCAAATAGAGACCCCCCTCATCCCTTAGAATACAACAACGACTCCAATTAACCAAAACAACCTTCTTATATTTAACATCTTCTGTCCAAAGAAAGTTTCCAATGGACTTCTTTATAGATTTAAGTAATTGTAAAGGCCACTTGTAGATCATAAAAGAATGGAGAAAAGAACCATAAATTACAGAATTTATAAGAGCAAGCTGACTCGCCATTGACTAAGTACTTCCTTTCCACTTATCAAAATTTGAAAGGATCCTATCCGCTAGACCTTGCAACCACATACATTTTGGATTACCAACAAAAAGAGGAACACCAAAATAAATGAATAGAAGAGATCCTCTTCGAAACCCAGCAAACGAACACAAAGAATTAATGCACAGAGAAGCAACAAATTTGTCAAAAATGATCTCTGATTTACACCAATTAACAAACTGACCTGAATACTTCCTATACTCATTAAAAATGTGAACAATCTTTTTAACATTTGCCATAGAAGCCCTGCAAAATAGGAGAACATCTTCTGCGTAAAGAAGATGAGAAGGACATTTAACCTTTCCTGGGGCATGCATCGAAGTCAAAAAATTACTCTCAAAAGAATGCACCAGCCATCTATTTAAGAATTCTTTAGCTAAGCAAAAGAGCAAAGGCGACAAAGGGTCACCTTAGCGAACACAACAAGAACATCTGAAGTAACCTTTGGGAGTGCTATTGATGACAATTGAGATGCGAGCTGATTGAAAAATATTCATAATCCTTGGCAAAAAATCGGAGAAAACCCAAAGTTCTGTAAGACTACCAATATGAAGCTCCAGTCCATTATATTAAAAGCCTTACGTATGTCAATCTTTAAGGCCATATTACCGCCCAAACAACTTGAATTGAGCAAATTAACACATTCAGAGTTAGAAGCAATACATTTCTCAATATTTCATCCCTTAATGAAACCAAATTGGTAAGGATCAATTATTCTACTAGCAATAGAAGCAACTCGATCTGCAAGGATTTTGGTGATGATCTTGAAAACAAACTTTCCCAACACAATGGGATGGAAATTATCCACTGAATCTGCACCTTGGACTTTTGGAATTAAAATCATAAAGCTTGAATTTAAACCATTAAGAATAGAACCTGTCATAAAGAAGGAGCGAACAGCTAAACAAACATCATGGCCCACAAAATCCCAGCATTGCTTAAAGAATAACCGCTGAAACCATCGGGACCTAGGGCACTATGGGGATCCATAAAGAAGATAAAATCTTTAATTTCAAAGTCTAGCAGAATGCGCACAAGCAAATGATTATCCTCAGGGGTAAGCAAAGGAGGAATGATATCACGAACAAAAGCAAAATCCCTTAGAGCCGAGGTTCCCGAGAACAAATTTAAAAAATATTCCACAATGTGATTACTAATGATCTGGTCATCTAAAATCAAAGCACCATTAATCATCAAACTATGAATACCTTGTGAGGACGCCTTCTAGTCAGCAAACTATGAAAGAATTTTGAGTTTCTATCTTCATGATGTAGCCACTTCACTCGACATTTATCTTTAAGTAAAGATTTTTTACTAAACAAATGGAAATCAAGCTGTTGGTAAGCTTCTAATTCCCTTGAATGGAGGTCTTCAAAAAAACCTGAATTAGTAATAGAAGTTTGAATTTCTGAAAGAGTCTACTTAGAATTTACAATATTAACATCAATATGACTGAAAGTGGACTTATTCCAATTACAAAGAAAAACACGAAGGAGCTTCAAATTTTTCATTAAAATAAGCATCAGATTACCCTGAAGAGAAATAGAATTCCAAAAACATCGAACATCATCATGAAAACTTGGGTGGTCAACCCACATTGAACGAAAACTGAAAGGGAGGATACCCGAAACCTAAACCTCACTGCAATTTAGAAGAATAGGAGAATGATTCGAGTTATGGCGCACCAGAGTGAAACACTCGATGAATCTCGAAAAATCAAAAGCTTGATTATTACCAAATGCTTGATCTAGACGAATTTCAATCCGCTGATTGCCAAGATAATTATTAGACCAAGTAAAAAAAGCTCCTCTAGACTCCAAACAAATCAACTCATTATTAGCCATAGCAGAAGCAAATTCATTGTAAGAAAGTGAAGAAGGAACTTGTCCCCTAGACTTCTTATGAGCTCTAAAGTATACATTAAAATCACCAAGAACATACCAATTACTAGTACAAATGGTGGAGAGATAAGAAATATCATTCCACAAAAGTCGAAGCTTAGTAGACAAAACACTCCTATGAACACAAGTGACAAAATGCCATTCAGATTCTGAAAAAAAATTGAATAATTATATGCTGGTCAGAACTAGCAATAAGATTAACATTTTTGAGACTAATAGCATGAGAAATTAAAATTCACAAAGATGAGTAATTATCAGAGATCAAAGAGAGCTCCAAAGAAGACAAAAAAAAAACAGAAAGAAATGCTATCAAACTCCACTTTTGGTTCAGCCAAACACAAAACATTAGGTCTATGGGATTTACATAAATAAGAAAAAGTAAGTTGGGTGGCAAGACTGCCAAAGCCCCTACAATTCTAGTACAAAATCTTTATAGAGAAGATCTTAATTAAGCCCGAGTAATAGGCTTATGTCCTATCAACTTCACCTATTTTTTGGGAGATTTTTTCTTTTTAACCATTTGCCATTCATTTGGATCAGAATTAAGTTTGTTGAGATCCACCATATCTACCCAATTTCTCGTGCCAACCTGCTCAAATTCCATTTGATCTTGGGCTTTATGTGAAGAAATCTCAAGTAAAGCTACAACAGCAAGAGTGCCAGAGTCCTTATTACAAATGGGGAGTTCTGCATTGTTTGAAGATACTGTGTCATGTTGAACAGCAGGATTCTTGACTTCAGTGTTTTACAAAATATTTTCAGCTTGGGAGGGAGCTGTAGTGTTTGGAACGGTTGATTCTGGAATAGACTTTTTACATTGCCAAACCTTTCGAACTAATGAGCATCCCCTAAATGGCTCATCAGCTGGTGGATTTGAAGAATTATCATGCTTTTCATTCATATGAGCATCTGATTTATTGAGGCAATAATCTGAACAAGAATGCCCAATTGATATACAATATGAACAAAACAACAGAAGATTTTCATATGATACATCAATACCAAGCAAGCTTCCATCACAGTCAAGAATAATCTGACGTTGTAAATGAGCAGACAGGTCGACATCAACTAAAACTGACGCAAAATGGCCAAAATTGCCTTTTAGAATTGCTCGATCTATCCTCAAAGGAACACTAATATTTTTTGCTACATCAGCTAAGATTTGGCCATCTCAAACTTCCTAAGGGAGCCTATAAAAATGAATCCATAATTGGGTGGAAGTTGATTTTTGTAGCTGAGGATCAAAACCAGGAGTCCATCTTTAAAGCCGGAGGATACCAGGCTTAAGAGACAAGGAACCACGATGCCAAACAGTTTCTTTATCTTGATCCGAGGTTAGAAAGATATGATAAAAGTCATGACCCAAGGATATAAGTCGCCATTAAGACTTTAATCCCCATATTGATCCAAGCTTTTCCTTAAGTTTAATCAAAGTCTAAGGAGTATCCCCTTTACTTAAAACAATATGACCAATTAAAGAGTGTTGGCAAAGAGCTAATCGTTTACAGTATAATTTTGGGTTAATCTTTACCGCTTAATAGGCACCAGGAATGACACTATGTTAAGGGCAAATAATCTTATCTGACAAAGGATCTGAAATTGCAGTTGCATAGGACTTGGAAGAATTAGCGATTCCCAAACTTGTGAGAATTAAATTGTTAGGATGAGATTTTATATGTTGGAAACTGGAGAAAAGTTGTGCATGGCTTAGATAGTTATCGTCGGAGCGGAGTTGCCGAAGTTGAAAAGCATCAGAATTATGGACAACAGTCGGCAGAGGCAACAGGGGCATGAGGGTTTGGAGAGAGTCCCCCATGCTTCGCTATTTTGTGTTTTGATTAGAGGATTCAATCGTGATGAAATATGGCATTTGACCAAATGTATTAAATTTTTTTGATGCCAACCTTTGTCATACTTAAGTCAATCTTTTTTCACCTAAATTTCTTTATCATCACTCATAAAATAGTTTAAATCACAATAAATGTTCATAACAAAATAACTATTTTAATATGACGTTGATGCAATCGTCATTAAATGGTTAAGTATATAAAAAAATTAATTTGTCATAAAATAATTACTTTTGGTTACAAATTGTTCATTGTCGATGATTAACTATATATGATGACGATTTTGTTACAAAAAACGATTAAATGGTTACAAAAAACGCTCACTATCACTAAATGATTTTGTATTGTGACGCTAATTTTGTCATATTAAACCATGTCAATGGTTATTGAATTAGCAATTATGACAAAAAAATCCGTCAATAAATAGTTTTGCATATAATGACAAATTTAGAGTCATCATTTCAATAATTAGTAATAATTATTTTTCTAAATAATTAATTTAATTTAGCTATTTTCTATCAAACATGATAAATATTTTAAGTAACTTTTTATAATAAGTAGTGATAAATTTATTTATTATCTAAATTTATATTGCAATACTGTGAGTGGTTCGGCGCTCTCATCCCTTAAGTGAGGTCAAGGGTTCGATCCCTGCTCATGTATGGAGTACCGTGATGGCTAGCACTTTACCCCTTAGTGGGCCGACCTGGTGTGAGTGGGGACTAGTCTGGGTATGGTACGGGCTTAAAGGCGCCTCCCACAGTTGGGGCCCTCCCAGGACACCTCGTGCTTAGATGAAAAAAAGAAAAGAAAAACAAGCTAGATTTATTTTAAAAAGTTAAATATTTTATAAAATTGAAAATACCATATCCAAATATTCAACACATAATGCAAACACACTAAAATATCCAACAATTGCCTAGATAATATAAAGTTCCAAATATATAATCTTAAAAAGATAAAATACCCATAAATAGTTCCTAAAAATTTAACTAAATAAAAAATTTAAAATTTTCCTTATTCTTCCACATAACCTTCAAGTCATTCTTATCTTCCACATATTTGAAGAAATTCCTGTGAATTTATCAAACAAAAGTATATAAGTCTATAACTTTACATAACATGAGAAACAATTTACATAATTCAGCTATCACTTCCACTAAATTAGAAATTAATGCAATATAAGAATAAAGTCACATCTATGTAACTCAAATATTGACAGTAAATAAACAAATCAAACTACAAACAACTCAAGAACACTAAAAAAGAGAATTATGTCACAGAATGAACAACCTTTTTGCATCATCACTACCCAAAGCAACTATTATTTTAACTAGACAACCATTCATTTTCATGTTCAATCATACTCTGTAATTAAATTATCTAAATGTGTTTAGGACTTACATCAATTTTTCCAGCCTAAACCTTCATTCCATTGGCTACCATAATTGCCATAAGCTTGATGATGCTTTCACCTTGTTGACCCAACTGATCCTTCAAACTAGTTACATTAGATTGAAGCTCACATACTTGGGATTTCGACATTTGTAGCTTTTGTTGGGTTTCTTAAAGTTCCTTTTGAAGATTTTAGGTAGCCATATCATTGGATTCAGTACGTTTGCTTAGAGGTTTTCGACCATACTCGAGGCCTTTTATATAACCAGAACCATGGCCAAGGACTTTAAGAACTATCTCATATAAAGTCTTCTCATTTCCTTCTTCATTATATTGATCTTATTTTTATTTCATTGAATCTTATTTTGACATCTGGATGTAATAAGAAATAATAAATATTACTACAATTGATGTAAAAAGAAATATCATTAAAATTAATTAAATTTGTTTACTACTTCAAAAAAACCACAATGTCTTTTTTAAACATTTTAGCATTTATTTTTTATGTTACAAACTTAAAAAATGGTAAGGAGTGGGTTGCTACCCTGATTTAAAATGCAACAACTTATTTAGCTAATGATTAGTCTTTTGACTATAATGCTACATAAGCCTTTCAGGATAAATTTTAATATATGCCACAGATTCTAATTAGCAAGCAAATGCTTTAATTAGTGCAAACTGTAAAGGACAAGACTGCTAAAGTTCAACTAGTCCAATTACCTTAGGTCAAGCAGATAATGCTTTATTGAATAGGTATATACCTATTTATGTAATTGATCATCTAAGTTATTAGTTTGTGACTGTCCCATAATATTAATAACAGTTTTGAAATCAAAATTTCCCCTCCAACCAAAATAGATAGCCTTACTTGTTTATCATATTTTAAGTGGCTAGATCAATTGATATATGCATATGATTTTATATAAAAATTAAATTCTCCAATATATAAGAAATATGATTTTATATAGAAACTAAATTCTCCAATATTGAACAAATATACCTCCTACTTCCAAGAAGTGACCAGAAAAGTCTCTCTAAGTGAAGGCAAAACTATATACTCTATATGAAGCATTAAAAGCATGTATACTTATGAAGCACCGACACTTCAAATAGGGTGGAGTATCCATGTCCGACACTTTTCAGATACCGACACGACCCGACACTTGTTCGACACGCGTCTGACACATATCCAACAAGTGTCGTGTCCTAATCGGATACTTGTCTTATTATTTTTTAATTTTTTTATTTTTGAGACACATGAAGGCACAATATGACACTTTTTAGGATACGATTTTTGTTTTTTTATCACATTTTGTATATGACATGCATATGGTATTAGTAGTTAGATTGTTGGCCGAATGATTATGGTCAATTTTTAAATAATTTGGAGCTTTTCTTTGTAATAGTAGCTCCATTTTTTGTAAAGATCATGTATATTGGTCACTTTTATGTATGCCTTGTATATGACAATGATAAATAATTAACTAAATGATTTAAATTTCATTAAATTTATGTTTTACCACACTAACTTCTTTTTTTTTAACAAATCATCTTTATATAATGGAAAATAACATACATTTTATATGAAACACACACACACACACACATATATATATACACTGGGTGTTTTACATCATATGGCTAGATGTAAGACACATAAACTAAGTATAAAACAGTTGGCCAATAAAATAAAACACCTAATTTTATCTTTCAAATCTAACCATGTGCAACATACCCAATGGTTAGATTGAAAGATAAAATTAGGTGTTTTATTTTTGTTGGCCAAGTGTTTTATACTTAGTTTATGTGTCTTACATCTAGCCATATGATGTAAAACATCATGTCTGTATGTGTGTGTGTGTGTATATATATATATATATAATGTGTCTCGCTCGTGTCGTGTCCTTAAATTTTAAAAATCATCGTATCGCCGTGTCTGTATCGTATTGTGTCATATCACCGTACCCGTGTCTGTGATTCTTAGATGTATACATAGTCAAAGTAGGAAAATGAAATTTAAGTGCCGTTGATATTTATTTTTAATTAATTAATTAATTTTGTTTAATCAAGCACAAGGAATTGATGTAGGTAAATTACCTAATTTTCTTCTGCTGCTTTAGATGACCAACCCTTTTTATCTGAATAATGTGTGCGTTTGTATAACTCAATCCTATCACAAGGTTCCCTTTTAAACTCCTTTTGAGACTAGAAAAAAAACATGTTAAGAAACACAAGTTGTAGCATCATTTGAAATTAAATCTTTTGGGCATATATTATACAACACTTACAATTTTATATTGTCGGACAGTAATGGCTTTCTACTCGAATTAGGTGGAGCTCTCAATTTCTTCCTATTTCCACCATTAATAAAACTTATGAGCTAAAAAAAAGAAACAATGATATTTTCATGATGTAAGTTATAAATCCATGCTTTTAAAGTAATGGGTTTGTAACATTTAGGCATAATATTAAAAAAATAAAAATGTTTACCTTGAATTTAGGTATTGCCTAATACTCACACAATGTTTTCTAATTTTTTTTATCATGACAAAAATATGGCATGTTATTTTTAGCCTCTTCCAAAGTACTAAACCTTTTATAGTGCATGTGGAACTTGTAATGCTTTTGTCGGGTACTGCCTTTCAACCTCTCAATCTAACAGCCTTTTACACTTGGATCATCCATATTAAATTCCATGTGAATCTATATATGATATAAGTAATTGTTAGAAGCAAGAAAGCTAAAGCGAAAAGAATAAAAAAAAAAGGCTTATTATTTTCATACATACATTTATGTGATTAAGGCCTGGATCTAAACCTTTTTCTTCATCAACATCTTTCCACTTTTAGGGCACTAGAAGGATATTTTTAGTTACTGAACCAATTTGACTTGATAGCTTAATAGATTCTTCTCCATCTTTAGGCCTTCCAATCAATGAATATATAATGATCTTCATCTTACTTTTAGTAGCAGCAAATGCCTTTATAAAGCCCTTACCTGACCCATTTTCATAAACCCAAATTATACAAGTATTAGATGGTTATCACAAAATCTGAACATGCATATCAAATGGTTAATATGAGTTAATCAAGAGTGTAATGACTTGCCATATCACTTGATTCAGTTGATGAAATTTCAAACTTTCAATTGATGAGACTTCAGGATTTTGAGTTGATGGAACTTTAGGATTTTGTGTTGATGAATCTAAAAGATTTTGATCCATGTTGTCACTACCCAAGGTCTAATTTATTGTACCATGTTGATTACCACTAGAGAAGCCATTTGGTGATGCATCATATTCTACATTTGATCTCCCATTATCATTTGTAGCACTTACTCAATGAAAGAGACCTGTAATACCATTTTGAGTTATTAAATCTAAAAAAATGTGCTTAGAAGAATGATCTTTAAGGTTAGAAGAATGATCTTTGAGACTTTATTGTAGCTTATTTGGGCTAATAAATTTTTCTATAATCTTTAGCACATTTTTAGGAGCCATTTTTCAATCCTATATTAAAACCATCAAATTATTAAATTCAAGTTCCTGCAATTGTAATTCAAATAAATTGAAATTCATGTTATTGCTAAGTTACAACTCGACAAGTTATAGTCAAACCAAAACTAAAAGGATCCCATTGTCACATGTATAACATATACCAATTAAAGCACCTAAAGTTAGGTATTCTCTTAGTTGTCTTTCATGTTCTATTTATGCATGTGATACATAAGTTATAATTGCCATCCTAAGAATTATTTCACATAAAAGTATAAATTTTACATACAAGTTCAGGTACAAGACAACTAAGAATAGTCAGAAAGCCATATTCTTAAAAAAATTGGAATATGATGACCATATTTCTAAATGAATCTGAGACTTTTTTAGCATAAATTAGGTCTATGAATAGGCAACTATTGATAATCACTTAGTGTGAATACATTGACAATAGATTCCAATCTATTAAGGTTTACATATACACTTTTATGATAATTGCTAACAAACACTTCTATAATAATGACTAATCCATAAAGGATGAAACATACCACATTTATGAGAATGAACAAACCAACATTTTTAAGGGAAAAAATAAATAAAAAAACCAAAGTACAAGAAAATATACTTAAAATCAAGGTATCAAAGTTGTATGTCATTTATGTCTAGGGAATTCAGTCAAGGTATCAAAGGCAGTTAAGACAATATGAAAATCACTATTATTTTATCTTCATATGGAGCAATTCTTTTCTCACGATTTAATTTTTAGACTAGGCAATTGAAATAAAGGAGTATATGGGAGATAATTGTTGACATATACTTAACCTAATCTTTTTGGAACGGGAGATTAAAAAAAAAGGAAGATAGTAGGTAGAGAGAATTATGGATCTTAATTAGAAGATTACACCTAAAAACTAAATTTTTGAGATTAAGATCACCGCCAAAAACAAAAATTCTTGATTAAGAGACTATCAAATTTTTTCTTTTTTTCTTTTTAAAGAAATTGTTACTAACACCCATTTTTTAGTCATGAATTTCACATATCCAACTACTATATATGTATATAATAACTGAGGTAAACTATTTTTGTAAAAAATATATATATAGATATATATTGAAACTATTTCCCTAAAAAAATAAAGTAAACCAGGATATAATTTCAATACAATTAATTCATCTAAACAACATTGTAAATTGGTCACGCATATTGAAAATAAGATTAATGGAAAATTAATATTGAAATTTAAAAGAAGGCAACTAAAATAAATAATGCAATATATTATAATATAGAAAATCAAGTAAAATCAAGTAAAGCCATAAACTACAATTACATGAGTCGACCTTAATTAGAACAAATGCCATCACACTCAATGAAATGCATGAGTTGGCCATGCTTGAGTTATTAGTGTTGTTATTGATTTCAAAGCTTTTGAAATAAGGGATAAATATATGAATTTGGGTCTTAATTTGTAGTAGAACAGGAATTTATTATGATGGCTAAACATAGAAAAATTGGGTTTGATGTACAACTGACCTTGTAAAGAAGTTAAAGAATCCAAAATGAATTAATATATTAGATGTTATAGCTTTAATGCAAGCTTATTTTTAGTTTTGAAATTTGAAGAGACAAAAAAGGGGTTAGAAGGAAGAAGGTAGAAAGTGAGAAAATAGAAAGACAAAGAAGCATTATCCCATTGCTAGTGGAGAATAGGGCCCTTAGTGTATATATGCAATTTGGTCCATGCTTTTCAAGATTAGAACAAATAAGTTTAAATTTATAAGGATATAGACACTATAAATATAAATATTAAATAATAATAATAACAATGTAATTAAGTATATGAGTGGTGAAATAAAAATAAAATATTATAAACCCACTGTGTGCGTGTGTGTGCATGCACCATCAAAACCATTTTCTATTGTATAAACTTGCTTATTAAAATAAACTGGATTTAGGGCTGCGTTTTACGGGGTTTGTGTTAATTTAATAACAACTTAAAATATATTAAAAAAATTACATTAGCATAGTATATTTTAATTCATTACGTTACAACTACAATCATTTGAAAATATATATTTTTTTCTTTTTCTCATTTTTCAAGAAGTGAAAATGCTAACTTATTTTTTAAATTCATTTTCTTTTATTTTTTCCTTAATTCTTTAAGATGTGGAAATGTAAATTTTTCAAATGTAACAATGGATTTTCTATTATATATATATATATATATAGGCTGACCATATGATTGAATTTCTTTTAAATGGTTGGTTGCACATGAGGAGTGCACTTGCATACGAGTTCCTATATTTTAACTATAGTCATCATCACTCTCCCTATTGCAATCACTATTTTGTTGTGAATCTTCATCACTACTACAATAAACAATCAAAGTGTCATCTATCTCATCTTCTTCATTAACATTCTCTAGGTTCTCTACCTCAGCAACTTTGGGCAATGTTGAAATCACCAACTCTTCAATATCTTCAGGATCTAAGTCCTCTCTATTTAATGATTGTATTTCAGCAAGACCAACTTCAAATGAATCATCAATATCATTCTCTTGATATACTCTGTCTTCCACCAAAGGAAAGTCATCAACATCCTTTGCTTCTTCCTGAACCTCATCAACATCATATATATGCATATATTGAAACGGTTGTACTACTCACTTATCAGCTCCTAGTTTAGGATCATTAATATAGAAAACTTGTCTTGCTTAATCAGCTTGTATGTAGGAATCATTCTCGTACCATTTTCTAGTAACTCGAATACTTACTATATTCCCTTCCTTTTTTATCCCTGGATTTTTATCCCAAGACAAACCATCACATTTGAATATAGTAACATGTCTATTTTTCATATAATCTAACTGGTTTATATCATATAGAATCCCATAAAAATCTATAACATCTTTACTATGGCTCCCTTCCACTGCAATCCTACTATATTGACTTTTACGGCGACTATCACATTCTTTTGTAAAAAACCTGACTCCATTCACAATGCATCCGTTGTACTTTCTTACACACTTATGTGGTGCACATGCTAGTGAATAAAAAGATTCATTTGCTTCTGATGTGTCTTGGTGATATAATTAAGTCTTCAAAAAAAAAAAGAAATTAATAATATGATAATAAGATACAATAATATGACGATAAGATACTTTTGTAATTGCAAATGGTTTTCACAAACTTAGTGATTTTACATGTTTTTTGAACCATGCTTGAAATTGCTCTTTGTGTTCTTAATCTATATTGTCACAGCTGCTTAAGCATAACTACTTCTTATGCCTCATGTAATAATCAATATTCATATGTATTTTAAAATCATTAAATATTGATATATTGTTTTAGTAAGTTTAATATCTAGTTATATACTCACTCAAAATATGGTTCAACCTTTTCACAGTTTTGGAAGACAAACCATTGCATTGAGGGTTGTGCATTGGGGGGGTTAGGTGGGTTCAGGTTTGAGGTTTTTTAAAAAATTAAAACCGAACCAAAATCTAAAGATTCCGCGCGAGTTCGGGCAGGTATCTGAAAATCGACAAAGTAATAAAAAAATTAAAAGAAACATAAAACTAGCAAGCTACAAGTGGTGTAATGGTTTTGGCACACATCTTTGTGCCTTGCCCCACGTCGATTTGATTCCCAGCTTTGTTGTAGTTTTAATTGGTTTTCTTTTCCTAAAATGCTAAAAACCCACTACAGGTTATGGGAGTCGAACCTACAACCTGGTATAATGAATGTAACTGCCTTACCATCTCAACTATAAGCATGTTTACATTATATTTTAGTTAAAAAATATATATTAATAGTAAAGTTCAGGTTTTCGGTCGGGCCAGGTTCCGCCCGAAACTCATGAATTGTTAAAAGTGGGAATCGAATTTATATGGGTCGGTTCAGTTTTTGTGTGGGTAATCAGGTCGGTGTGGTTTTGCACAACCCTAATTACAACACACTGAACTCTTCCTCCGGTATCTCAACAAATTTTGTTACTTTAAAATGATGAACTTTTTAAGAGAACATTGATAAACTATCATTAATTACTATATCATTATTTCACATATCTCGATTAAATCTAGTCTCAATTCCCCGCAAGTACATCGAGTAAAAAGTTAAAACGTTATTTTACAATGTACGCTTCTGTAACTAAGCCTTCTAAATGAGCTTTATTACGCACACTCTGCTTCAATTGACATAATGTTCTACAAAAACAAAGCTAATAGCATTATCAATGATGAATTGGATGAAAATATTAATATGAACCCTAAAAGGGATTTGAGTGCAAGCATGGAGATGAATGATGAAGAATTCAAGCTAGTTAGTTTAATTTCATTTTTTGAAATTAATTAGCTTGATATGGACGAATTTTGAGTTATTTTCTATTTTGGAGTCAATAAGATAGACACGAGAAGATTCTAGAAGATTTAAGAAGATTCAAGGATATTCCAAATAAAAAAATCAACAAGTCAAAGTCAAGGTCAAAGAAGGAGTCCAAGCTATATTAAGATTTTTTGTATCTCCCTATTTAATGCGAAGGAGTCCAAGCTATATTAGGATGTTTGTATCTTCCTATTTAATGCTAGATTAATAAGAAACTTTTTATATTTTCTATTTTTAGCTTTAACCTAGCTTTGACCTAATTTTGAAGGAATTTATAGGAGTCTTTAGGAATAAGTGACAAACCTTTTCCTTCAAGGATTAGGATGTTTACATGCCTATATAAAGGCTAACCCTATGTAAAATGAATTAAGATAATTTTAGATAATTTTAATCAATTAAGTGAGGTTTTCCCTTAACTTTGTTCTTTTGAAACTTTGCAAGTTTACTTGAATTATTTCACATTTACCTTTCACTACAATTGCCAGGTTAGATTAGACTTAGAGTTGTGTGATTGTTCATCTTTTAATAACTAGTTATTTTGCTTCAATTTAATAAGTAAGGGGTCTAGTTCCATCAACACAACCTTAACTTGACGATCTTGGGCAACGAATTCAAAGTTGGATACGCGTTCTATCTCTATTATAGGTAAGGTTCGTATCAGTTTGGTATCAGAGCTAAACTTCAAGGTATAGTTAACTATCTTTTAATTTTGTGCACTATCTCTTTTTCTTCTCATCAAATTCTTCATAGAATAAAAAAAAAAAAAATTTTTTTTCTTTTCTTTGAGTGAAACACAAGAGCATTCACATCCTTGAGTGTAAACACGTAAGGGAATCTTTTGTGTGGATTTCTTTTCTATATCTTTTTTTAACATGATTTTTAGTATGGATATGCCTTATTTTCTCGGTAGGAATGAACCTTATGTTTACTTGACATGGACGCAACAAATGGAGGAGATATTTGATTCTCTTAAAATAAGTGATTTACAAAAGTGCAAACGTGCTTCTCGTAAGTTTTTAGGTCGTGCTACTATATGGTGGAAAGATTTGATGGTTTTGTGGAGAGAGAATGAGAATAGTGAAATTAAAAATTGGGAGTTAATGAAGAGGTTAATGACTAGACATTTTATTCCTCATGATGTTAGGGATAAATATTATCTTAAATTACAAAGGCTTAAACAAGGTGATGAATTATGTGTTGAAGACTATGCTAAGAGGTTTAAATTGTTTATAATTACAAGTGATTTAGGTGAATCTGAAGGGAAGAAAATTGCAAGATTTATAAGTGGGCTTAAGAGTGAAATTAGACAAGATCTTGATTTCGTATTACAATTGCAACTTTCTTTATCTTTGAAGGATGTAATTACACTTGCTTTGGAGAGAGAGAGTTGGACTAATAAGGTTGATAGTGAAAGTGGTGTTAATGTTGAAGTTTTGATGAGTGATCATGAAAAAAAAGATGAGGGTCAATTAAGTGTTAAAATACATGATCAAACCAATGAAGTGGAAGAAAGTATTATTCATAAAGAGAAGTGTGAAAAGGAAGATGTTTTAAGTGGGGAGACCAAAGTAGAGTGTGAATCCAATAATAATGAAAATGTTGAAGTTATGGAAGCTAATAATTTTCAAAGTTTTGAGCAATTTAGTGAAGTTATGGAAGGATTAACCACTCAAGAAGTTGCTCAGAGTGTACCTTGTGATCATGAAGAGTATAGGCATCATGAAGAAGAAATACTAGAAGTTTGTGAACAAAAGAAGGAGGATAAAGAGCTAATTATTCATCATGATTATGCTAACAACTTTAATCTTTCTTTTTCTAATGATTTGAAAGTTGTTTTGCAGAATTTTATGCCATATAAAGATCCATTTGATGATGTTGTTGAGATGCATTACAAGGTTAACAATACCTTTGAAGTTTCTATTCCTAGTATGAAGTATGAGAGAGAGCTACAATGTCTTATCTCTTTCAAAGGAATCCATGGAGTCTTTGCTTGTAGCAAGAAGAACTTCAGATATTCAAGTTGTAAGTTTAAAAGGAAGCAACAAAAACACAATCCTTACAAGTTCATGGATAAGAGTTCTATGTTCAATCAAGTTCAAGTTATGTTGAAGCTACTTATGTGGATCATTACCTCAAAGGAGAAGTTTTCAACCAAGGAGTTTGTGTTTGACCCTGGAGGATTTATGAATTTCTCAACTTTAAAAGATGGCTATGATTCGAGGACGAATTATCTTCAAGAGGGAGGGAATATTATGAACCCTAAAAAGGATTCGAGTGCAAGCATGGAGATGAATGATGAAGAATTCAAGCTAATTAGTTTAATTTCATATTTTGAAATTAATTAGCTTGATATGGATGAATTTTGAGTTATTTTCTATTTTGGAGTCAATAAGGAAGACACAAGAAGATTTAAGAAGATTCAAGGATATTCCAAGTAAAGAAGTCAACAAGTCAAAGTCAAGGTCAAAGAAGGAGTCCAAGCTATATTAGGATTTTTCTATCTTCCTATTTAATGCTAGATTAATAGGAAACTTTTTATATTTTCTATTTTTAGCTTTGGCCTAGCTTTGAAGGAATCCTCCTTAATTAAGGATTTTCCTTTATAGGAGGAGTCTTTAGGAATAAGTAATAAACATTTTCCTTCAAGGATTAGGATGTTTACATGCCTATATAAAGGCTAACCCTATGTAAAATGAATTAAGAGAATTTTAAATAATTTTAATCAATTAAGTGAGGTTTTCCCTTAACTTTGTTCTTTTAAAACTTTGCAAGTTTACTTGAATTGGTTCACTTCTACCTTTCACTACAATTGCTAGGTTAGATTAGATTTAGAATTGTATGATTGTTCATCTTTTAATAACTAGGTATTTTGCTTCAATTTAATAAGCAAGGAGTCTAGTTCCATCAACACAACCTTAACTTGACGATCTTGGGCAACGATTTCAAAGTTGGATGCGCGTTCTATCTCTGTTATAGGTAGGGTTTGTATCAAGTATATAAATAATGAATATGATTTTTTATATTACCTTTCAATTGGATACATCCATCTAAATTGAATTGGCCCACCAATTAATGCCTCATTCGGTAAATAAATAGGCAAATATACCATGACGTTAAAAAGGCTAGGAGGATATATCTTCTCTATTTTACACAAAATCAAGTAAATGTCTTCTCTCAATTTCTCCAATTCAGTTCTCTTTAACTTCTTACAGCACAAACATTGAAAAAATGGCCTAATGCCACAAGCACATCAGATACTTCCTTGTTTGAGGATCCACGAATACCAACAGGAAGTATCCATTGTAAAATTACATGGTAATCATGACTTTTCAGTCCAGATATCTTATAATCATTCGAACTAACACATCAAGAGATATTAGAAGCATACCCGTCAAGAAATTTAATAGATTTTAAAAACTCACATAAATCCTGCCTTTCTTTCTTCTTCATCATATAACATGCAGCAGGCATCACATATTTTCCATCACTCCTCTTAATTAAATGTGACTCCTCACAAATCTTTAAGTCCTTCAAATCTTATATTGCCTTGATATTATCTTTTATTTTTCCATATGTACTCATCAACGTCCTTAATATATTTTCACAAATATTCTTCTCAATTTGCATTACATCTAAATTGTGCCTTAACTTCAACTTACTCTAGTAAGGCAAATAAAAAAATGCTACGTTTAATCCAATTCAACTCCTCCGGCTTGCGTTGTCTCTTTCTATTACCATGCTACCCTAATGTCAAGCTTTCTAGTCTCTCTAACTACATTAACACATCCTCTCCAATTAATTCTCTAGGTGCTTCACCATATTCTCTTTTACCATTAAACTTCTTACTCTTTCTCCAAGGATGATCTTTCAATAAAAAGCGACAGTGACCCATGTAACATACCTTGTTTCATAATCCTTTAGAATATGTTTGGTTATTACAAACTAGACAAGCCATGTATCCTTTAGTACTCTATCCAAACAAATCACCATATGCAGGAAAGTCATTTATTGTCCACAAAACAGCAGCATGCATTTGAAAATTCCTTTTAGTAGAAACATCAAAGGTTTCTACACCTTGAACCCACAATTCTTTTAACTCTTCAATTAACGACTATAGGTAGGCATCAATATCCTTTCTTGGTGAATTTTTCCCCGAAATCAATAAAGACAACATAAAGAATTGTTGTGAAAAGCACACCATTAGTAGGAGAACAAAATAACTATTATTATTCTAAAGTGTGCTCATAAAATAACTATTATTATTATAAAGTGCACACCTTATCCTAAAGGAGCGCACTTTAGAATAATAATAGTTGTTTTGTTCTCCTATTGATAGTGTACTTTTCATGCAATCCCAAGGAGGAAGATTCAATGGGGCTAGAAGTACAGGCCACAAACTATAAGTGGTGCTTAAGGTTCCAAATGGATTAAAACCTTCTGCAGCTAGAGCTAGTCTAATATTTCTAGGATCATTTGTGAACCAAGGTAACTCACTATCAAAGTCTTTCCATACTAAAGAATTAGCTAATTGTTTCATATAATCATCACCAATGCATTTTTCTTTATGCCACACTATCCCTTTAGATTTTTTTGAGACATGAAAAGGCATTGAAGCCTAGGTTTCAGTGGAAAGTACCTTAAAATCTTTTGTGGTATCTTCTTTCCTAGACCATCATTGACTTTCCATCGAGAAGTCCCACAAGTAGGGTAAGTCTCTAAGTTCTAATTCTCCTTCTAAAACAAGGCACAATCATACTTACAAGCATGGATACATTCATATCCCAATCCCAAATCCCAAAATTTTTTTTTAGCTTCATAATAAGAACTTGGAAGTGTGTCGCCATCAGGATAATATAACTTCATCAACCTCAATATCATATCCATAAGTTTATTACTTGGCCCATAATATACTTTTATGTAGAGCAACTGTATGATAAAATATATCCTTGAAATCTTTTTACATCCCGGGTATAATTCTATTTCAGCACCCATCATTAATGCCTCGAGATATTCTGAAACACCACCAATGTTGGTGTTATTGCTATCTGACATATTATTAGTATTAGCCTGATAGTACTGTTGACCAAGGTCAAATAACATGTCATTAACACCATCATGTTATTTATTATCTTCTTCATACAAATCACTACCACTTTTATCACCCTTACTATTATGTGAATTCCCTTAGTTATTTGAACTTCATGGTTCACCATGATAAAACCATGTAGTGTACCCTAGATCTGTCCATCGCTCCAAAATATGATCTTTAACTATTTATTGATCTTGAATTATTAAGTTCAAATAGCCTACACATGGGCATCGGATGTTACACTCTTTACCTATATGAGTTTTAATAAATTTCATAAAAGTGTTTACCCCATTTATATAATCCTTAGGCCATTTAATTGCACACATCCAACTCTTATCCATTTTATACACCACCTAATACAAAAAGTTTCACATATCAAACAATGGTTAAAATGTAGTAAAAAAATATTTTTCACATGGTATAGTTATTTAAATTACATGATTTGGAGTTGAAATATTTTACACCCAATTTGGGGTATGATCAATTTCACCTTCTACAAAAGGGAATAAGGGAGAATAATTCCCTTTTAATTCCCTTTCCCCTCTATTAACTTTTACATTATGTTTGGAATTGAGAAAAATGAGGGAGGATAGAAAATAGGCGAGGAAAATGAGGGAGGAAAGTTGCTTTTTCTTGTTTGGAATTAAGGGGAAAACATAGGAAGCAAGGAAAGTGATCTTTATTTTCATCCTTTCCTTGTCTCTCCAATTTGGAGAGAAATAGAGAAAAGAGAAGTGAAAAGTGTGATGTACATTTAATTTTACAATTTTACCCTTGTTTCCTTTTAATAGAGAAAAGAAAGGATAGTAATAAGTATTATTATTTTAGTCTATGGGCAGAGTAGTAAATATATCATATATTTATTTTCTTTATTTTTTAATATTTTATCTCTTCAATAAAAAAAGCACCTTCATTTTTCTTCCTCTCTATATTGTTTTCCTTCAATCCAAACATAAGGAAGGAAAATAAAGAAAGGAAAATAACATTATTTTCCTTCATATTTTCTTCTCTATTTTCTTTCTTCCCTTTCCTCCCTTTCCAAACATAGCCTTAATAGCCAAATAACAAAAGATCTAATTCCCTTTTCTTCCCTTCCCTTTATATTCCCCCCAATCTATGCGCAGTGTATAAGTTAATAGAGAGAAAAATAAATTGAAGGGGAACTATTATTCCTTATTCCCCTTGTAGAAGGTGAAATTGATCACTCTCCAAATTGGGGTGTAAAATATTTTAATTCCAAACACATTGTAATTTAAAGTTTTATTCATTTTAAAACATTTCCTATTCTTTTTCCTTTATTAATTAATTTTAAGTTTCCGAACACAATAAAATCTATAATTTTTATTCCTTCTCATTCCTCTCCCTTTTCTTCCCTTTAAAAAACCTTCTTTTACATTCCCTCTATAGTTGCCATGCATAGTGTTAAGTTATCAAACACAATGAAATCTTTAATTTTTATTCCCTATCTTTCCCCTTCCCTCTCTTTCCTTTGAAAAATCTTCTCTTCCTTTTCCTTTGTAGTTACATGCGTAGTGTAAAGGTTTAGCTTTTTGTTAAATGCGGGCATGAGGCTGTTCAATGATTTAATTATGTAGAATAAGAAGAATTAGGTAATGGTATTGGAAAAACCATTATGTTGGTTGAATATAATATATATATATATATAATTTTTATTAATTTTAGATTATTTTTACCTCAAAATTTAATTTACATGAATTAATAAATTAATTATAATTTTTATTCAATTATTTATTTATTTTAATATAATTGCTATTGTTATTATAGACATAAAAAATATATATACAAACTCTTTGTTATTATTTTTAATTTTTTATCTTCTTAATTTTGTTATCTATACAATAATTTTATTGTTATTGTGCACATTAAAAATATATATTTCCATCTAAAAAAACTTTTGATAAAAAATAATCAAATAAAATAATTGTGATAATTTATTTGATTAATTTATAATTTATAAATTATTAAAATTGTAGAATTAATTGTTTTAGAATAATTTTGTTTATTATTTTCAATTCGCAGAACACGCGAATTGACACCTAGTTTCAACTAAATTTTTTTTATAAAAATATTAAAAAATATATTTTATTTTATTCAACTAAATTAATAATAAGATACTCCTGCACATGGCGCGGATAAAGACACTAACTTTAATTGGTTTGGATTAATTTAGCGATGGTGATTTATGTTGTTAGTAGTTGAATGAATAGCAATGTCAATCAAGAGTGAAATTCTTTTACATTCTCCCTCCTATTTGCATGCTCCTTTATATATAAAATTAGGGGTGTGCAAAAATTGAATCGGACCAATTGGTTGGTTCGGTTCGGTTTGAATTTGAGTTTTTAATAATTTTAAAAAATCGGCTAAAATTGAGAACCGACCGAAAACCAAATAACAAGAAAATTATATATATTACGTGTTGATAATAAGTAAATTCCCATGTGTAGTTTGAAGGCATGCACGTTGTTGAGAAAATAGCCTAAATTCGAATCTTGAATGTTGCACTATTTTCCACTTTCATTTCTTGCATTTAATTGAAAACAAATGCACTTCTATTGTTGCTAGGATTCAACCCTTTGTCAAACATGTAAAAGTAAGAACTGTAATTTTTATTTTGATAATAAAATTTTATTATAATTCCGTTAGGATTCAACCTTTTGTCAAACTGTGATTTTTATTTTGATAATAAAATTTTATTATAATTTGGTTAATCGATAACTGACCGAATACTCCCTCACATTTACGATTTTGGCTTTGATTTCCACACTAGGTGAAAATTCAGTTCAATTAATTGATTGATTAACTAAATGCTCACCCTTTTATAGAACCATATATGTAATTTCTTAATGCTTATTGGTATCGCTGTTAGTGACATCTATTATTTATTCTTAAACTCCATTTGTTTATGGAAAATATTTTCTCTAGAAAATATTTTTTAGAAAATTTATTTTCCAAAAAAAATATTTTTTGATGTTTGGTTGTAACAACAGAAGATAATAAACGAGAAAAAAAGATATTAAAAAAGAAAAAAGAATACAATAAATGAAGAAAGAATGCATTGAAAAAGGTATTAAAAAGTGATTTTCTATTTTTAGAATAAATTTTTTTTTTCATTTTGAAGCTATTTTCTTTTAACTAATAATTTATTTTTGTTTGACTTATTTTCTTTAGTAATTCAAATATTAAAAATAAGAAAAAAAAATTTTCCCAAATAAACCGAAACGGTGTAGTTACCATGACGTGCTGCTTAGATGCCATGGTCCTCAAATGAGAACGGCAAAGAAAGAAGCGCGGTTCCACGGACTCATAGCCTGGACGAGCGGACACGTGAAAACCCTAACCAAACCCGTATAAATATACTAACTTCAGCCGGGCAAGCTTTCATCATTCTCAAAACCCTAACTAGAAAAATATCTTGAAACTAGGGTTTTAGAGGGCTCGCGCAGTTTGATAATTTTCTTCCTTTCAGCCTCAGCCTCAACCTCGATTATCCATTATGGGCAAATCTAGCAAGAAATCAACCCCCAAAGTAGTCTCCTTTTTCCCTTTTGCTCATTCACTCTTCTTCGTTTTGATTTTTATGTTTTTCGTTGTTTTATAGGTTGTTGAATCTGCTCCTGCTGTTACCCCTGTTTCTAAGTCTGCAAAGAAAGGTATAATGTCAATTTCACTTAATTGTGTTGGTGTTTAGTCTGTCTTTTGATTGTTGATTATGTATAACCTTTTCAACTTTAATAGATATACTCGTTTCTTTTTTCTTTTTTTTCCCTTTATTTTTATGCTTGGGTTTTGAATGGAAGAGCTGTAATCTTGTTGTTTTTTTAGAAGATTTTGCGTTTGATATGTTTATTAGTTTTATATGCTTTTTCAATTGTTACTATTTGGGTGGTCTGTTCTTTGAGGCTGTTGATGGTTTTATTTTTTTAAACTTTTGTTCTGTGTTGTAGAGCTTTTTAGATAACAATTTTTAAAATATTGTTTTCCTCTATTCTTTGTATTTTGCTTTGGAAGTATTGCAGTTTTCATGTGATGGATTTTTTTTTCTGGGATTTTTATGGGTCTCGTATTTTGTATTCCTTATTTTCTGTGGTTTTGAAATGTTGGGTTTTGTTACAGGCAAGAGAGAAGCTGAAGAAGAATTAGAGAAGCTTGTGAGTGCAAAGAAGCAGAAGATAGAAAAGGGAGCTGGTCAGAAGAAAAAGATTGAAGTAAAGGCTCAGAAAAAGAAGATAGAGGAATCTAGCAGTTCCGACAGCTCTTCTTCTGAGGAAGAGCAGAATGTAATTTCAATTTACTTGCTGTTATTGAAATTAATTACTTTCCTCCAGTTCATTGATTCCATATGTTTTTTGCAACTATTTTTAACTTGAGCTAACCTCAGATTCAGATAGCTTGTGAAGACCTGAGTTCAAAAGTCAGGATGTGCTTTTTTTTTTTGTTCTTTTTTTCTTGAATAAGTTGATTGTTGGGTTTGTTTATGTGTTCAAATGCTTGTTGCAGGTTAAGGTTGTAACAAAGAAGGTTCAAAAGGCAACAAAACCACCTGTTAAACAACCTAGTATTGACGTTTCCACTTCTTCTGATGATAGTGATGACTCCTCTTCTGATGATGAGGTTGCTCGCAAAACTGTTACTTTTAAGAAACAGGATGTAGCTGCTAAGAATGGCTCTGTTACTAAAAACGGCAAGGAGAGCAGCAGCTCTGATGATAGTGATGACTCCTCTTCTGATGATGAGGTTGCCTGCAATACTGTTCCTTTGAAGAAACAGGAAGTAGCTGTTAAGAATGGCTCTGCAACTAAAAAAGGCAAGGAGAGCAGCGGTTCTTCAGGTTCATCTGATGATGATTCTAGTTCTAGTGACGATGAGGTGAGTTGCATTTTGCATTTTGTTAATTATGGTTAGGAACAAGTTGCTAAATTCTTGATGGTGGTATGTTTGTGTTTTGTTATGTTCTTTTAACTTCTTAATTTTTTAAAAATTTTTTTGTTGTGTTCTTTTAACTTGGTTGTGCTATGCGAGATCAATTCTAGGATAATTAGCTAACCATTCTGTAAATAATTTCGTTAAATTCCCAAATAATTTTTTGAATGCTTGCTTCATTTTCTGAAGCTAAGTTTATGGTCGTTATTTGTTTTTTTTCCCCTCATTTTCTTTAGGTGCCTCCTGCCAAAGTTGCTGTTCCTCTAAAGAAACAGCAACCAAATACCAAAAATGGCTCAGTTGATGCTCCAGCTAAAAAAGGCAAAGCAGAAATGAGCAGTTCAGACTCAGATTCAGATTCTTCAGATGATGAATCTGAGGAGGATGTGGTGAATTTACCAATGTTATTGAATTGATTAGGAAAAATTTACTTGTCCTTTTGTTTGGTGATTGAGTACTAAAAACTTTATGTGGTGTGGATGCAGAAAAAGGCTTCTAAGCCAACATCCCAATTGAAGAAGTTGCCAACCCCTAAGGAGCTTAGCGATGATTCCGAGTCTGATTCCTCTGAAGAAAGTGATTCTGATGATGAAAAGGTGTTATTATCATTTGCTTTTCCCCCACTACGTGAATTTGGTGGGCTTATATCTTTTGCTTTATGAATCAACTTGAATTTACTGCCGGGTATTCTCCGTCAAGTTGTAAGGTTGTAGTAACTGCACTGAATTTCTGTTCAAAATTTTTGTAGGCTGCTCCTGCCTCTAAGAAAGCTCCTGTACCAGTCATCAATAAAAAGGCAGAATCAAGTGATACTTCTGATGGTAGTACTGATGATTCATCTGATGAGGATAAGGTATTTTGAATTTTCTATTGATATGTCCAATTGATTGTAATGAATTTCATTTTATTAATTAATTTTTTTATATACTTTTCTAAATCATTGTGAAGTTCTGGATTATTTGCAGCCTCTCTTCTTCTATTTTTGGACATAAGTTCTTTCTTTTTTGGTTTGTTTCAGGGGGCAAAAAACAAGGCAAAGGTAACTGCTTCAAAAGCAACAGCATCACAAAAGACTGATCCAAATAGCAGTTCTGAAAGCGAATCTGACTCTGATGATGATGTGAGAACCTCTCACATAAATTTTTTTAGTAGTGTACTGTGTTGACTTTTTTTGCTGGAATTGTTTCTTGTGTTGCTATATGTTACTTCGATAATGTTGGTGTTTTTGTTTGTATTTTGTAGGCCCCTGCGGCAAAGGCTGCTGCTGCTTCAAAAAAATCTTCTGTGGCTCAAACAAAGGACCTAAAAATGGTTGACTGTCTTTCCCTTTCAGTTTACAATCTGCTTAGACGTGTTTTTATTGTTCTTTGCTCAATGGTTTAGTTATGGTTCAGGGTTAGGTTATAAGTAGCCTGTGCATAGTTTGTTTGATATCTTTCATACAATATGAGGTGCATAGTGTTATTAAAGGCGTGCCTGAGGTGCAAGGTGCGCGATGCGCAGGCCTAGGCATCTCAGAGCCTCCAAGGCAAGGTACTTTACTAAGGCTTGTGCCTTAGGGCCTAGGCTTGCGCCTTGCGCCTCGCCTTTGTGAAATTGCTGTTAAAATGTCTATTTTTGAGTTGGGCTGGCCCAGGGCCTAACTTTATTTTATTAGCCTTGCTAGTTAAAAGAGCCTTGTTAGTTAAAATTAGGGTTTTTAGAAAGGAAGAAAAGAAGAATTTGGGACAGCAGCTTTGATGATTCATCCGAAAAAAAAAAAAAAAACTGAAGAAGAATTGAAGAAGTTGGACAGCAGCTCTCTCGGCTTGATCTCCCTCTAAGGGGCACAACTCCTCTTTTCTTTTTATCTCTCTCTCCCTCACTTTCAAACTTTCTTTTCTATTCTCATCGAAACATCTCCATGCAGAATTTTTTTCTTTTTTTAATGTAAATTAAATTAATTTCCTTCTCTTTTTTTTCTAGTTATACAACTCTTTTTGTTTTTCTGTTTTAACATCTTAAATTTTAGAATGTAGTAATCTTTTTTTTTTTAACTATAATCTGTTTTAACATCTTAAATTTTATAATGTAAATTAAATTAATTCATGAAGAAGTGGACATTTAAATTAAATGTAGTAATCTGTTTTAACATTAATGTAGTAGTGTAAATTAAATTAAATTAATGTAGTAATGTAAATTAAATTAAATAAAATTAATGTAGTAATCTGTTTTTTTTTTGCGCCTCACTTTGAAAAGGCGCGCGCCTGCGCCTTGCGCCTAGGCTCCAGCACCCTTTTGCGCCTTGATGGGCCTTTCACCTTTAATAACTATGATGAGGTGCATGAGTCATATGCTTTGTTGACCTTGCTTGCTTTTTTAACAAAAATAATTTTGAACCTCATAGTCATTAAGAAAAATTAAAATGAAAGACTGTCAAAACCAATTGATAGTTTTGCTTTGGTTTGGATTTCTTGTGATGTTGAATATTGGGTGGGGTTGTATTGTTTCACCTATTTGAAGTCTTCAAGGATTCTCTAAGGTTTTTTCATGCGAAGCATCACTACCAAATACCAGGAATTAGGCTTTTTCAGTGGATTTCAATTAACTTTGCTATGAACTAATATTGTTCAATGAATGCAAGAATAATTGTCATGTTAGTTTGGAAATCAATTACTTCATAAATTCTGTTAAGACTTTTAGCTGGTCTGGTGATATATATTTGTTGATTGATAATGAGTACTTGATTTCTGTCTGTATCAACCTCAGGATAAAATGGACCTCGATGAAGAGGATGATAGCGAAGATGATAGTTCTGAGGAAAGTGATGATGATCAACCAAAGAATAAAAAGGTTAATTTTTTTAATTTTTTTATGGTGTTCAATTAATGGCATTTATTCCTTTCTTTTATTGGTGTCAGTGACATGCAAGTCTTTATATTTTGCAGGCAAAAATAACTTCTACAAAAAAAAGCAGCAGCAGTGATGGAGATGAGAGCTCCAGTGATTCTTCAGATGAGGATGATGAGAGTGAAGATGAAAAACCTGTGAAAACCCCAAAAAGAAATGTAAGGTTTTGTTGGTATATGATAGTGTTTTATTTATATAGTTGATATTAAAATGCTGAATTTTTTGTGTGAATTAGTTAGAATTTCTATTTTCTTGATGCTCTTTATAGGTATGTGTACTGTATTAAGTTAATTAACTGATGTAGGCTAAACCAAAGTTTGAACAAGGATAATTTATAGATGTCTTTCGTATGCTTATGAACCAATTGGAATGACTGTTATAGTGGAAATTGACAGAAGAAATATGTTGATTAAAGTGAATCTCCTTGCATTTTAATTAATTTTAGGCATAGTTTTATTGTGCAAATCAGAACTTTAGAAAGTCGATGACGTCTCTAAAGTCTGTTACTTGTGCTCGTTCAAATCAATGCCTCAAAGTGTGACACGATTTTTGCATGAAAGCAGGACACTGATGTGAAAATGGCAGATGCAACTCCACAGGCAACCTCCAAGAATGCTGATTTGAAGTTCGACAAGAAAGCGGTAACCTGCCAATGTTCCTTTGTTTTTGGCTCTTGCTTTATACGTATTTAAATGTGAATAATTTTTTCCCTTTCTATACATGCAGCCCAAAACTCCTGCAACTCCTCAGGTTCAATCTACAGGATCTAAGACCTTGTTTGTTGGCAACCTACCTTACCAAGTTGAAAGAGCCGATGTGTATGTCTAGCGCTAGCATAATATTATTTTTGCATTACTTAATTTTTGTGTTTATTTGTTTTTTATTAATTTGTTGCTGCAGGGAAAATTTCTTTGAAGGTGCCGGTGAAATTGTTGACGTTCGCTTTGCCTTAGATCAAGATCAGAGATTTAAGGGCTTTGGACATGTAGAGTTTGCCACCGTCGAAGCAGCACACGAGGTATGAGTTCCCTCTGTTTCTTGTCTGTCTATTGGCTAATTGCATTGTGCTCACTAGTGTGTGTGTGTATATGTCTCAAATACTGATACTGTAAACCTTTTAAGTACCTTCCTATGTCCTGCCTCAGGCTCTTAAATTGAACGGTCAAACTCTAAATGGTCGGGACCTTAGACTTGATTTGGCTCGTGAGAGGGGTGAAAGGGCCCCATACACGCCATATAGCGGGTACTGCTTTCTAGCATAATTTAGAATGTTTTATTTAAACAATTGTATCATGCCCTATGGTGTAATTTTAATATCTGCAGCAAGGAGAGCAATTCATTTCAAAACAGTGGGAGAAGTCAGACTCAAAAGATATTTGTTCGGGGGTTTGATAAGTACCTCGGTGAGGATGAGGTAATGTCTTGCCATCATTTTTGCTGGATCTTTGGTAATTATTTTGGTTTTCAAAGATGCTCATATAATGCCTTGGATGCAAAAAATACAGATTAGGAGCTCCCTTGAGGAGCATTTCAAAACTTGTGGAGAGATGACAAGGGTATCCATCCCAACTGATTATGAGACTGGTGCTATCAAGGGGTTAGTTTTTTTTTTTATTTTTTTTATTTTTTTATTTACTTCCCTTCACCATTCTTTCCATTAATATTATATGGTTGTGCACGTATTATGACAATGTATATTTGCTATCTTTTGTCCTCAATGATTTGTCTATAATTTTAAGTCATGTCTTAGTAACCAGCTAGAATGTGTAATTTGCAGCAAATCTGGTTCAGTGCTTTTTGTTTTGACTGAATGTTGTGAGCTGCATGGATGAACTGGTCAATAATAATATGAGGCATTCCATAATATAGCATTTAAATGTTAGAACTGTTTGTCTCTGTGATATGAATTTTCCCTTGGTTCCTACTCAAATCTATTGCAGGATGGCATACTTGGAATTTCAGGATGCCAGTGGTTTCAACAAGGCATTAGAGCTTAATAACTCTCAATTTGGAGAGCATTACTTGACTGTTGAAGAGGCAAAACCAAGGAATGATAACCGTGATGGTTGGGGTAGCAGTAGAGGTGGAGGCAGAAGTGGTGGTGGGAGGAGCGGTGGTAGAGATGGAGGTGGCCGTTTTGGGGGCAGAGGTGGAGGGGGCAGAGGTGGTGGTCGTGGCAGAGGACGTGGAACACCTAATAGGCCTAGTGTGACAGCAACTGCCTCTGGTAACTTAAGTGGCTATTATTAGATTTAAGCAAAATGATTAGCATTTTCATCAGATATGGTTAAACTTGATTTGAACTTCTTTATTTCTTTGCTCTTCTTAGATTAGATGATGCACCGAGAAATTGTGGTCCTGATTACTTGTATTTTCCCTAATGCAGGGAAGAAGACAACATTCAAAGATGATGATGAGTAAAGGCAGAAAAAATGTTTGATGAAGCAATTTCTTTTTTGGTGGCCCCATGGCACAAGATTTTGTTTGTCTTGATTATTTTTACTAGGTAGCATTTAAGTTTTATTTCAAACATTTTGCAACATGTGACTATTAATTGTCTTCCTATACTTTTGAGGCAAATAGTGTGTAATTTCAATGATCTAATCGATATTTCGTTTTCATAGATATATATTTTTTCCAGACTTCATTATGGTCTTTGTTCCATTGAACCAATTTATTTAATCTAAATTCTAGGTGATGACTGCTTCTATCTTCTGTAGAGGGGAAATGGAGCAATTCTAACATTGCATCCAGTCGCCTATAGTTTTGTAACATTGCATCTTGTCTGTAATCAGCAATTTTAAGGCATCTATTATTTACCTACAGAGCATGAAGCCTTTTATCTGATTTTCTAATAGCACTAGAATTGAACCATTACATCATTGCTCATGTCCAGTAAGTTTTTTATAATCGAACCTGTAAGTCATTTTACTTGGCATTGCGAAATAATGTATCTGAAATGTGCAAGTTCGGATGGTCTATACGTATGAGGCCAGTTTTGTAAAACTATTTTCTTTCGGGAAAATTTGATTCCTCGGATGAGCAGCGTAGCAGAAGTGAATGAATTGTATCTAGCACATAAGAGGGAAAAAAAAAGGCTGGAAAATATCTTTTCCCCTTTGCATGAGAAATTTTCGTGCAGTTTTTGTTTCGAAACCGTTGTCAGTGGTAACTTCGAACAGTAATTTTAGCTTGAGGGCCACCTTGAACGTAAACAAAGCTGCATTCTGAGCCAGGTTTCAAGACCTTGAGCCATTGAGGGAGCTCGTATGTGTTCTTTTCTTGAGTTGGAGAAAGGCCCCAGATAGAACCTGAAAGATCTTCTATCACTAGCTTAAGGTCTGTAATTGACTTTTGTGATGTGTTCTTAATAATCACTTTGTGCCGGTAATATGTGGTGGTTCCAATGCTCCATGTATTGGTTATTGAATGAACAAATTGCACTGGAACATCTGCTAGTCAAAGATAATGAAAGCTTAGTATTTCCAAGGAATATATGCTTAGAATATGAGTTCATTGTATTTGCTTGATTATAATTCGTAATAGAATACTTAAAACATAGAATTACCAGGGATGGTGTTGGATACTTGCGTCTTTTGGTGATAGTAGCCTGCAATATTGAGGTCGAGGGGATTAGGAAGAAAAAAAAAAAAACTGATAATGGAAGAGGATGCGCAGGTCAGTTGTAAAAGATCTATGCTTGCAACTAATTGTTCTTCTAGGAAAGAAGATCCATTTCTTACCTGGTTTTGTTGTCTGTGGAACTGGTGATTCTTTAGGATAATATCCTGCAAAAATTAAGAGATTGTAGCAAACAGAAAAATGAAAACATGGCATTCAGTTGCTGAAAAGGGAAGAAATATATGATGTCAGGATAGTTCTGTACTACCTCGTCCTCCTCCAGACAAACTCTGAAGCTTGGAAAAGAGACCCACAAGAGGAGAACAGCCAGAAAGTGTAGGTTCTGTTTGTTCATAGTTGGAACGATCGTCTGAGAAATTATCATTTTGATCGGGACCTCCAACGACGGCGCCATATATGACATTAGGGTTTCCTTCAGTTCTATGATACCATGTCTCAAATCCTTGCACGCATTCGACAGCTGAATGGAGAACAGATATGGAGGCAATGGAGGAACCTCTATGGTGAACATGAATTGGATATTGTGGTCCATATCCAACTAGGTAGCTCATTGACTTGGGGTTTTTACCAAGAATGTAATCAGCCTGTGCAATCAATATGATCAGATTTATCACAGAAATTACGAAGTTGTTACCTAAATAATAGAACGAATAAATAATGATCCACACATTGAGTTCATCAGCTAAGATGCCCCATCAATTGAAAGATTAACAGTAATTAGTGACGTTTATGGTCTATGATAAACAGAAGTTGACAGTGAAGTTCTTCAATTACCTGTGATTGGGCAAAATTAAGGAGCTCTTGAGGTTGGATTTGCCCTTCTGGACAAGTGAGCTTGGCATTTGCAGAAGAAAGATAATCAGAATAGATGGCAAGAAGAAATGCAGCAGCAGAAACGTACTGCAAGTTGTTCCATTCTCTTACGTACATTAATCCCCCTAATATAACAAACAGAATTAAGAGTGCTGCAATAGACATTGTATTAAGAAAGACAAATTGATAAGAGTGATGCTGTCCAAGTAGTCTAACCAGGAGTCATCTGGATATTATAGCCGTTATTCTTTCTCAGACAAGCGCAGGCAAAATAATCTGCTTTGGCCTGGTATTGCTTCAGAGTAGAAGTATATGCGCCGCCGCGTCCCTCTAGCAGTATCTGCAGGGGCAGTGTAATTTTTATTTATCAATTCAATAAGAGTATGATATCAGAGTACAGTACAGTATGGTCACGGTTTAAGCCTTGACATGACAACACCCTTTTCTTAAGAAAATTATGAAGAACAGAAGCAACAAATAGAATTTGTGAACTTAAATATCGATCATGAATTCTTGTGTTAGAATTACCTTAGAAACAAGTATTTGAACACCAGCATATTTATTGTCCCAGGAGAATTCTTTGACTGCCCATCCAGTTCCGCCCATGTACACAGCATTGTCAACAACATACTTCAGGTAGTACTCATCATCAGTTGCTCGATACAACCACGCTGCAGCCCACAATAACTCATCCTGAAACATTTGACAAATAAAAAAGAAAACTGTCAGAGGAAAACGTGCATGATAAAGATATAATACTGCATTGAAACGGTAGCACAAAATTTGATATGTGTGTTTGTGTACTATGCCAAGTGCACAGTATAATATTACTTACCGAGTAACCTGAGGAAGTATAAAATTCCTTAGCATTCTTAATGGAGTCATCATAGAGACCTCTGAATCTATCAGCAAATGAGAAGAGCTGCAATAGATTAAAAGGAAGAAGTCAACATTAAATAATGCTCTAAACCTTCCACCATGGTAGAAAACTTTGGGAAGCCAACTTTAAAATGAATAGCTTCTTATAGTGTCGCTGGTGAAAAAACCATGCGCTAAATGCAAGCTCATTGATCGTTTGAGAAATCAGGAATTACCAAAGGAGTTGGTTGGTTCAAATTACTTTAAGAATAATGATATGATGCAATGGAATGGAACTACATGAAGGTTAATTTCACCTGTTTTGCATGAACTAAGAGAAGGTTGGAGTAGGAAGAGTTGTAAGGCTTGAAAGCTATGGCAGATGCTGCTAAGGCAGCTGCAGTTTCACCAGCAAGGTCAGAACCAGGATTATATTGATCAAGCTTGAAAGCAGTGCGTGGAGTTGTCATGTCTTCCGCTCGCTCCCAACAGTAGTGGTCAGAGTCACCATCCCCAACCTGGAAATTCGTACAAGATTGCAACAATCTTTTCAGATTAAATGCATTTTAA
Source organism: Mallotus repandus (assembly GCA_949671775.1). Classification (NCBI taxonomy): domain Eukaryota; kingdom Viridiplantae; phylum Streptophyta; class Magnoliopsida; order Malpighiales; family Euphorbiaceae; genus Mallotus; species Mallotus repandus. The sequence continues at coordinate 24,669 of CATIWM010352922.1, read as the reverse complement.
TATAACTTGACTGGCAGATTCTAATATTTACTTGGCGATTACATGGTCATAAACAATTATATTTAACTATGCATAGTGGTCTAGAAGTCATAGGGCAATTTACCTATTTGTAGTAAAAATTTATCAAAATTCTCATATTATGTTACTTTTTGAAATAATTCGTTTTATGGTAGTTTCTCAAATATATTTCCAATATATGATACTTTTGATTGAGATGGAGGGGGGAAGTTGTAGCGCCAAGCAATTCGCTAGTATCACTAGCGAAATGTACATTTCGAAAAAAGAAAAATTTATGCATTTTGCCAGAGTTATTTGCGAAATGAATGAAATTTTTTTTGATGCATTTTATCAGTAGCACTGACAAAATGCATGCAATTTTTTTTTGATGCATTTTGCCAGTAGCACTGGCAAAATGCATCAACTTAAAAAACTTACCTGTTTTCACATTTTGAATATAATTATGATATAATAATTATGATATAATGATCATGTTAACTTTTATAATATTATAATTATTAAATAATTATTTGGTTATAATTATATTTTTTAATAGTAGTTAGTCACTAATAATTGTGTAATAATTGATAATAATAATAATAAATAATATTCTATTATTTTATATCTTTCCATATTATTATTGACTTATAAATGATTTTTAAAATTTAATTGAAATATATTACAGAAAATGGTTGTTCTGAACAATTAGTAACTCATGTAAAAAGGTGAACAAATAAAATTGAAAAACTATGAGTAATTTATTCATAGTGGTACTTTAATATTTTGTGAAAATTTAAAAAAAAATTGAGTATTGAAAATATTGGTTTCTAGATGTTTAAAATTAAAATTAAGTATTAATTTTATTTACTTATTTTATGTTATTTTGTGTATTAATTTTTTAGAATAAACTGAATTCTATAATAATTATTTTGTGTATTAATAATTGATAATAATAATAATATTAAAGTACTACTATGAATAAATTACTCATAGTTTTTCAATTTTCAATAATAAAATATTATTTATTATTATTATCAATTATTACACAATTATTAGTGACTAACTACTATTAAAAAATATAATTATAACCAAATAATTATTTACTAATTATAATATTATAAAAGTTAACATAATCATTATATCATAATTATATTCAAAATGTTAAATCGGATATTTTTTTTTTATTTTGATGCATTCTAGCGAAATGCATATGTTTTTTTTTTTTCCGTTTCATTTGTAACACTAGCGAAATGAGTTAGCTCAAATTTGTCCACATGCAATTTCGCATCTTTAACTAGCGAAATGAATTTTTTCCAGCAAAAAAAAAGTACCACAAAAACAGAAAATTTTTCAAAAGTACCATAAAATTGGAATTTCTATAATTATTTACCATAAAAAGGTAAATAGCCCTGAAAATTGGATATGCAACGCCATGAGGGTAGCAAGTGGATTAAAGGCTTGATCTAGGAAAATCATATTATGAAATTGTTTACTAACAACAATGCACAGAAGAAGAGAAAAATTGTAAGCTTCTCACAATACATATTTAGCTTTATTATTGTTGCCAATTTTTCTCTGGTATGCATGGGCTTTCAGCAGCATCGTTGCCTCCATTCTTCTCTGTTCTGCCTTGGCTTCCTGCTCTCTCTTTTGGTTCTAGGTTTCGTGATGCTGTCTCCATAGAACCAATATAGATTAATATAGAGGAACGCAACCGCAAAAATTACTGCCAAGACGACAATATCCTCCGATCGTGCTTTCGTTGGTGATATGATGGACAGCGATAACGAGTAGCAAAAAAATTATCGGAAGTGAAGTTGTCTGTCTCCCCATTCTTATAATATTTGCCAGAAAAAGAACAGTATTCGCCACAAAAAACCACTCAAAGGTGGTCTTAGTCATGACCGTAGTCCCAACATATCGTGGTTTGCTCATGAGGGTAATATTGGAGAGAGTAGAAACAATGCGCATTGGAGAATTGAGGTCAGCTGTTCCTTGCCAAACAGAACCAGGAGGGCTTAGTGCTGCCTGGTAGGTAACTGTTGCAAATAGAGCAACAATTTACACTTTCCAATATAAAAAAAAAAAAGTGGCAATAAGATACCGGGTATCGACCGGAAATCTATTGTTTATTCTTTTAGGAATGCTCTCAAATGTCTCAAAATCTCAGGCACTGAAGCGATCTTGTAGGATCTCCATAGCTGTCAACCCTTTTTTATTCTGTATGTCTGAAGGTACAGCTCTAACAAGCAACAATCGTATTGCCTATGTAATACATATAAAAAAAAAATGTTCACTTATGAAAATTAATCAATGCCAAAAATTACAAGGCCTATGATTTGTTACAAATTTATTCCATCCTTTAAAACTTAATAAAAATATACTAATTTGACAAATTTTTTGTAATTTCAGAACAATTTACACTTTAGTAAAAAAAAATCCACGCGGTTATCTCAAACAACAGTCACTTCATTTGTCATATATTCATTTCTGTGTTAATTTTGAAAAAAGCGTACATTGTGTTAAAATTGCAATTAATTAGCTAGATTAGAATATTTTACTAAATTTTAAAGGTTGAAATAAATTTATAACAAGTGATAAACATTATAATTCTTGGCATCAATAAAACTTTTAAAAATTAAGCTTGACGAAAACAAGAAGGTTGGACAAAACTAAAACAATATGCATCTCCTGATTTTGTTGTTTTCAAGCTGCAATGTGTAATGGAGTGTTTCCTTCCTTATTCTTCCAGTTCATGATTTCTCTTTCCAAGAAGTTTGCATGTTTAATGACAAATGTTTCAAACAAAAATATAAAAGCTTTAATCTGCCCTTTTTTCTTTTAATGCAATGTGTAAAGCAGTATCTCCCTCATTAGTCACATCCTTGATAGATTCAGAGCAAGCATCAAAAAATTCTTCCAAAACATCTGAACCTCCCTGTTCAGCTGCCAAATGCAAAGGAGTCATGCCTCCCCTCCCCGTTGACGCGTATGGCTTCAAGTTCACTATCTCCATTGCAAATTCAATATGACCTGCAGCCGCGGCTGTTTGCAATGGAGTATCAGCAAAACCTCCATTATCTATGATTTCAAGAATATCAGGATCCTCCTGGATTCGATCATACAAGGCACTAATGTCTCCAGCTTGAGCAGCCTCTTCCAACCTCAGATCCATATCTTAATAGAAACTGATAAATGATGAAATGTTGAGACTATAACAACCTTTATTCACTAATTCTCTCTTTATTTTTTTTTCTCAATATGAAATTTCAAGTTAATTAATTTATAGGTAAATTGCCTTGTTAATTCAGTCAATAAATGATTAAATAAAAGCTCATATATATCCTATAATCCATCTTTTAGATGAGCATCTAATAATTGTTAAGATCGGTTGACAGGAACTGTTTTCTTATTTAACTGAGTCTTTTTATATGCAGAAATGTTAATGTAATTGTTAAATTTTTTTTTTATCACATTTACATGAATTGAACTTAATTAATTATCAGTTAGGTTGTAGATGAGTATGAAAATTTTTTACATCAAAATCTGAATTGAAATAAGTAATTCTAATTTCTATTGTTTGGTCAATTAAATTTTTTCATGAAAATGATAACAGATTCTCCAGTTAACATACACATGTGCCTATAATTTACAAGTTATTATTTGTTAGTTTACAGGTTTACAGAAAATTTTTTTTAAAAATTACAATTTTCATGTTTATTCTCTGTAACATCTATCCTCCTTGATATTGGAGAAGAAGATAGAATATTCTTCTTGTCTATGCCTTTTAGCATTCAATGAGAGTAATCATATGATAAATTAATACATATTTTTTTCCTATCTTTTATGTAATAAAAATAGATAAGTAATACGCCCACCACTTGGTTCAAGTTGTTAAGGGGGTACCCATAACCCTTGAGGTCATGGGTTCAAGTCTTAGGGACTATTTCTCAGATATATTTCTATTTAATTAATAACTTATATTCCTAATTTAAAATAACTTGTAGAATAAGGAAGACCAAGTCCAAATAGGAAAAAGTGTCCCTCATTTGGAAGAATCCTTCATCAGGAAGGTTTCCGGATTAGGAGCAATTACCTCAAGTAAAGACAAATCCTACAAGGAAGAGAAATCATATTCTTCTCAGGTTTGAGCATCTCATTCCCTATAAATATGCCTCACCTCTCTTTATACTATTCATTCTATTCTTTTAGCTCTCTATTCTGTCTAAATTCTCTCTCTACCCTATCTGACTTAAACATTGGAGGGTTTGTGGGGGAAACCCCACATCTAACTTTTCCTCTTTGTTGATTGCTTGACCGCAGGACTCGGAGGTTCCAAAATCAAGTTATCAAGTGGCACCGTCTGTGGGGACCTTTCGAGTCAAAACCATCACGAATCTGTCTAGCTAAGCAATTCCAAACATGGCATCCAGCCCACCACCATCTACCAACACTCAGATCAATCCACCAGGGACAATCCCAGGCGCCCCCATTAATCCATCAGCTCACATTCCTCCTATTAACCTATCAATTTCCATCTTTCCCATTGACCCATTAGCCCTTATTCATCATGTAGGACCATCATCTCAAATCCTCTTTTTCGGAATTACCCAAGGTTGGGGAACCCCAGGTACGAGCTTTCCTTATTACGCCCCATTGCCTCATACTAGCTAACCCATCCCTTCTGTACCTTTCCTAAGCCTTTCAGGAACCCCCATCACACGTACACCAGATATAAACACAATAACCCACAACCTACCTCCCTCAAATAAAAAGGCAATGATCCAAAACATCCAAGCCCAGATGACCCTCATGCAATAATAACTGAACGCCTTAATTCAAGAGAATAATCCCAGAGCTGCTAACCCGGAGAATAATGTACCACCCCGTAGTGTCTTAGAGTATTCCTGGAAGGGACAAAAATGCCCAGAAAGACCTGGAAGGCGAATCAAGCATAAGTCATCCCGGACTAGATGATTCCCAGATAGCTCAAAGGTAAAGCAAAAATCCAGAAAGCTCGGACTGGGCCAAGAAGGGAAGATGAATGTGTTCTGGAGGGAACTACACCCTTCATAAGCAGGATAATCAGAACTGAAATCTCAACCAAATTCAAACGACCTCAGTTGGATCAATTCGATGGCACTGGAGATCCGATCATTCATATCTCTTTATTTAGAACTACGATGATGCTTTAGGATGTGAATGATGGAATATTGTGCCTAGTCTTCTTGAGTACGCTCACCAAAATTGCTCATAGGTGGTTCCACCAACTTCCTAAAAATTTAGTTTCATCTTTTGAAGAGTTGGTGGAGAAGTTTAGAACTCAATTCATCACTAATATCCTACCTGCAAAGAATATAAATGATCTCTGAATATGCAAGCAGGAAGCCACGAAATCATTAAGAAGCTACTTAGACGGATTCAACAAAGTCACCATGCAAATCGAGAACTTAAGTGACGAAGTGGCTATAGAAGCAATGAAAAATGGGACATGATTAGGAAAGCTGAAAGATAAAATCATGACTAAAGAGCCCACTACCTTCTCTAAGGTTATGTTTATGGCAATAAAACTAATAAACCTCGATGAAGATAAAAGGCTGTGGCGGAACGATGATAGAATACCCTTCAAGAGGGATGACTGGTCCGAGCCAAGGAGATCTGAAGCCCAAATTCCTTATTTTAGAAATTCGGTAGGGAACCCAATAGGCCAATTAAGGAAGGAAATTGAAAACTACACCCCTCTGAATGCTCCAAAATCGCAGATCCTCATATAGATCAGAGCAAATGGGGTTGGAATACTTGTACCAAGAAGATCGAGCCCTAATAAAATAGTGATGCAAGATAAAAGATTCTACTGCCAATGTCACCAAGAATATGGCCATGACACCGACAACCACCGGGAATTAAAAAAATCCATAGAACAACTAATACAAAATGGTAAACTCAAAAAATTCACTGACACGTCACAAAGAAACTAAGACTCCGAGGACGAGAATGGAGATAAGTCAGAAGCAAAAAAGGCTCAAAATGAAGTAGCTGGAGTCATTAATATGATAGTTGGGGGAGAAGAACCTAGAGAGAAGAGGTTGAAAAGAAATTAGAAAGAGGAAGGCTAATTGCAAAGGCCAACTATCATATTCAGACCAGAAGATGGAGAACATATCTAGCACCCCCACAATGATGCCCTAGTTGTCAGTGCATACATAATTATCTAGTGAAAAGGCTTCTGATAGGTGATGGAAGCGTTGTTAACACACTGTCATAAAGTGCCTACCAGGCTATGGGAGGCTCAATCACTGATCTTAAAACCATTAAGAATCCCACCACAAGATTCTGTGGAGGAACAACTCAACCCATGGGGATAGTAGAACTGGCAATATAATTTGGAGACTAAGAAACTGGAGATATAAAAGCAGTCAGATCTCTGTTCAACATCATAAACCTTCCGCTCACCTACAATGGTATCATCGAAAAACCCATTCTGTACAAGATCAATGCAGCCACAAGCGTTAGGCAGTTGACCATGAAGATCCCTTAGAAGACCAAGTCATAACCATACGTGGAGATCAGTCGATGGCAAAATAGGACTATCAATTGGCTGTCAAGCCCCAACTGGAAGCATTCCCATTAGCATCTTTAGAGATAGAAAAATAAGGTGTTAATCCAGAACCAGTTGAGCCAGTTTAAACGTTAGAAATAGATGGAGGCAAAACGGTTAGAATTGGAAGTGAGCTTGATGAAAACACCAAGAAGAGTATCGGTAATGTTCTCAGTAGATACTCAAATAGTTTTGCCTTAGAAGCAACCGAGATTGTGGATGTAGATCCTCAGATTGTGTCGCATAGCTTGAACATCTTACTAAGAATGAAATTTGTAGTTTAAAAGAAGAGAAAATTTGCGCATGAAAGACAAAAAGTGATTACCGAGGAAACAAGAAAGTTGTTAGATGTCGGATTTATAAGGGTAGTTACACATTTGGAGTGGGTAGCCAATTTAGTCTTGGTTAAAAAAGCCAATGGGAAGTACAGAATGTGTGTTGACTACACAGACCTCAATAAAAGCATGCCTTAAAGACAGCTACCTGTTACCAATAATTGATCAGATGGTAGATTCAATGGCTTACCTTAGTTTATATAGCTTCATTGATGCTACTAAGGGGTACCACCAGATTCCAATGAAGAAGGAAGATTAAGAAAAAATGTCATTCATCACTTATAATGGCCTTTACTATTACAAGGTCATGCCTTTACTTACTAAAGGCTGATGAATTATGTGTTTCAATATCAAATAGGGAAGAATGTGGAAATGCACGTGGATGACATCATAGTCAAAAGCCATTGAGTAGAGCAACATGTCGAGGATCTCGAGCAAATCCTTAGCATACTAGACCAATACAGAATTAAGCTGAACCCAGATAAGTGCGTCTTTAGAGTCAAAACAAGGAAATTCTTAGGCTTTATGATTTCTCATAGGGGAATAGAAGCAAACCCAGAGAAGATGGAATCTATTCTAAACATAAAAGCTCTGAAGACACTAAATGAGCTTTAAAAACTCAATGGCAGAATCATAACTCTTGGAAGGTTCATCTCATGTTCAGCAAAGAAATGCTTACCCCTATTCTGAGCCTTGAAGAATTCCAAAAAATTTGAATGGAATGACGAATGTCAAGAAGCCTTTGAAGAAATTAAGAAGTTCTTGACTTCGCCTCCATTGCGAGACTTTGTATTTATATCTTTCTATTGGTCATGAGTCTATAGCTTCAGTATTAGTACAAAAAGAGAGAAACCAACAAAGCCTGGTTTACTATGTCAGCAAGATCCTTAGAGGCTCAGAGATTCGATATCTCAAATTAGACAAGCTCCCCATAATAGTCGTCCACACATCAAAGAAGCTCAGATAGTACTTTCAAGCTCACTTAATAGTAATCAGAACTAACTTCCCTTTGAGAAAAATTTTACAAAGGCCAAAAACTTCAGGACGTCTGGTCCAATGGTCAGTTTAGTTAGGAGAATTTGAAATCAGCTATGAACCTCACCAACAGATAAAGGCTCAAGCGTTAGCAGATTTCATACAAGAAATGACGGTAGAAGAAATTGTCTCTCTTTCATATCCGGAATGGAGACTCTACATAGACAGATCATCAGGAGCGTTTGGAGCAGGATTTGTTCTTATTGGGCCGACCAAAGTCAAAATTAAATATTCAGTCCAAATTAAATACAATGCCACCAACAATGCAGCTGAATATGAAGCACTACTTACGGGCCTTAGGTTGGCCATAGAAATTCAGGCTGAGCATCTCAAAGTATATTCCGACTCTCAACTAGTGGTTAATTAGGTGAAAGGCACATACCAGGTTAAAGAGCCAAGTATGATTAAATATGTGGAGAAGGCAAAATAGCTTCTAAAGAAGTTGGAACAAGAAGGGGGAAAATGGGAAATACAGTAAATTCCCAGAAGTGAGAACATAGAAGTGGATTCATTGGCCAAATCGGCGTCAAAAGGAAATCAAGCATTCAAAGAGCTCAAATTAACTGAGGAACTCACCAAGCTAAGCATGGAAGACATAGAAGTGATGAATACTGAGGAAATGGTTGAATGGATGAAACCAATCATACGATACTTAGAGCAAGGCATTTTACCTAATGATAAGCTCAAAGCTCAAAAATTAAAGAATAAAGATGCACACTACTCCATGTACAATAGGGAACTTTACAAAAGGTCTTTGTCATACCCATGGTCGAAATATATGTCTCCAGAGGAGGGTAATTTCGTACTTAGGAAAATTCATAAAGGAATATATAGAGCTCATGAGGCTCATAACTCGTTAGTCCGAAAAGCGTTGTTACAAGGCTATTACTGGCCTAACATTTCCAAAGATGTGTATTAGCTAGTTCAAAAATGCCCTAAGTGTCAGCAGTTTACTCGTCTAACTCACAAGCCTTACAACACTCAGCATCCATTCAGAAGTCCATGGGCTTTTGCTATCTAGGGAATGGATATCTTGGCTCCATTCCCAATATCCACATCTCAGAAGATGTTTCTGATAGTAGCCATTGATCACTTCACCAAGTAGATAGAAGTGGAAGTCATCCCAACTATCATGGAAGCTAGAATCCAGCATTTCTTTTAGAAAGAAGTGATTTATAGATTTGGCATATCTCATACTTTGATCATAGAAAATGGGAAGCAGTTCAATAATGAAAAGTTTAAGACATTCTGCGTAGGATTGGGCATCAAGCTCAGATTTACCTCTATAGCCCACCCTCAGATGAATGGAAAAACAGAAGTAACTAACAGAATCATCATGCAAGGGCTAAAGAAAAGGCTAGAAGAAAAGAAAGGAAATTATGTGGAGGAACTCAATAATGTCATCTAGGCATACAGAACAACACCTAGAAGCCCAACAGGAGAAACACCCTTTAGGCTGACATATGGAATGGATGCAGTAATACCTGTAGAGATCGGCTCATCAAGTTACCAAGTCTCTAAAGAATTCCACCAGGATATTAATTATCTTAATACTCGACTATGCTTAGACTTGCTTGAGGAGAGGAGGGAGCAATCATCAATAGTCTTAGAAGCTCAAAAGAATAGAGTAGCAGGATATCATAACAAGCATGTCCAACCAAGATAGTTCAAGGTTAGAGATCTAGTGTTGAGAAGAGTAGATATAGGCAAAGGTAGTCCAGAACTGGGAAGCTCAGACCTAACTAGGAAGGTCCTTATTAAGTCACAAAAAAATCTACAAGGGGCACGTACAAGATAAAGAATATGCATGGGAAAGAATTGCCCCGATATTGGAACTCGGATAGCCTTAGAAAATACTACCAAAAAAGAAATTGTACTTAGACAAAAGAAGAATTCCAATAAAGTAAAAGGTACTACTTCATTCATTTTCAATTGTTTATACAAAAGAGGAAAACTTTTCAAGTATTTACATTAGCCTCAGACTCAGGGGGCACTAAGCTAGTGTCAAAATAAACATTTACACCCTCCAGAGTTGAATTCTCAGGCACTACAATAGCAGAGGCAGCGGGGTTGGCTTCAGTTGATGACTTCTCCCTGGGATGGTTAGACCCCATTGGTCACTCAGAAGTAGACCCTTCAATAGTAACTACTTTTTTGGCAACCCTTGAGCCCTTTTGGTGCTTTTGGGCTATTTTATTTGCAGCATCATTTGCAGTAGCCAATTTGGCCAAGTCATTTGGCGTTATCTTGTCAAACTTAGAGAACTCTAAATCAAAAAGTTGAGCAACCAGAATTCTTTTACACTCTGACCTGTACGCTTTAAGAAACCCTGATACTATATCTTAATAGGACCTCAGGTTATCCTTCTAACCTTCCTTTTCTTTGACTAGTTTTTCCTTCAAGTCAGCAAGTTTAGAATCCTGCTTCTCCAATTTTTTAGTAAGTTGAGCTTTGGATTGCTCGAGCTGTTAGATCTTCTTTTAACGGGACTCAACCTCAAACTTGGCTTCTTCAAGCTATGCTTCAATAAGCTCCATTGCATGCCTAACTGCTCCCAATTTCTTTTTATAGTCCCTAGCAATGGTGCCTACCTCGGCCTCCTTAAAATTATACTCACTCTAGAGGATAAAATGCTCATCTTTGGCTAGCAGCAAGCCTTGAGCCATCTACGAACAAAATGGAGAAGAGGTCAGCATTTAGAATATTGATGACGAACTTCAAAGGCCAACATCCAGACTTACCTCTAATTCATGTGTGATTAGAGAGTTGAAGAGTTTGCCTCTTCTGATGTCTTTCCACCTCTGCACATCCTCTGGCAAGCGTAAGGACTCAGCGTACTGGTCTCTAACTTGGGGATTAAGGACACTCGAAGGACTTATTTTGTCCAAAATCCACTTTTTAGTGTCCAGGCATTTGGGAAGTCTCGGACGCTTGACGAACACATTCTCCGCCAAATCCTCTTCATCCTCGGCTATCCCTTTACCTCGGGAGTGCTTCTTTGAAGACCCGGTAGCCCTCTTCCAAGCATGCTCAACTAGAGGATTCCTTACAACCTTAACCTATCACTCATCTCGAGTTTCAGAAGGCTCCCCCTGCTCTAGAGTAAGGTTAGTAATCTCTAGCTTCAACCTATGATCTTGACTTTACTCTTGATCATCATCTGAAAGTAGTATCCCGCCCGAAAATGTATAATAGTCAGCCATCTATAAATAAAGGACAAGAGAAAGGTCAGAATATACCTTCAAGAAGATCAACACTTACCATTAATATCTCTATTCCCATTATATACTCTTCGAAGGTATCGTGGAGAATAATTCTCGGCCGAGATTCCCTTAAATACTCTCCGAGTATGAAGCCTTTCTATCAAGTTCAAGTCTTCTTCAGGCAACTTTCTCAGGTGTTTTACATTGTGGCATGCATAGACCCATAAGTGCTGGATACTGAAGAACTCTATCGGGTGTTCTATGATAAAATATTTGTGTCTCCAAGACTTTGGTATGTCTACAAGTCTCACAAACAGACTCAGATGGGGCACAGTCGATAAAGAAAATATAAGCTCCTCCTTTTTCTTATTTAAACTATAAATAAACTGAAATATGTTGAAGCCTGGGTCTCTACCTTCCCTATGCATAAGCTCTATATACCCGGTTAAAATCCTATAAATGTTAGGGTGAAGTGGCCCAGGAGTTATATTACATGTCTATAGGGAACTGCAGTCTTGGGGAATCCCAAATCGACACCTATACCCTTCTAGCATGCCATTATCTACCCTAGACTCAAACAAATTTGATTTTACTTGCTCACGAGGGGCCATGGATACCTTTGAATCATAAGAATAAAAGAAAATGAAACATGCAAATAGAGGAAGCTCTTGCTCACCTAGAAGGCAAGAGTCTGATCTTTGCAGCAAGTTAAGAACGAGAGGCCTTACTAGGGAGAAGAACTTCAAAGTAAAAGCAGCAGAAAGCAACAGAAGAATGAGAATAGTGCAAGAAAGAAGAACAAAAGAAAAAGTGAAATCTGCAAAAACCACCCAACCTTCAATTTATAATCCGAAGAAGGTTCTAAATGGACCTCACATACCCTTAGTGTGAAAGCATCCACGCTTTATCATTCCAGGGGTATAAAAGTCATAACAATATGACATTAAAAGCCATCATTAGCAAAACTATCTAAGAGTTTTCCTTTCAACAAACATGACTATCCAGCTACAAATACGTCGCTAAACACGCCATGTCTTCTAACACATGAGCAGACATGACGATTTTCAAAAGTATGAAAGGCATATCAATAGGCATAATATTCATGCTTCCTCATTTAAAGCACATGCTTTCCAAGGCTATCGAACCTCATTTCATAACACCAAGATTGACCGCATGGTCACATGCACTTGGGCCTCGCTTCTATAGCACCGAGCATCTAAGCCTCGAGCACTAAAAACTCCAGTGACGACTGGTCCCATCAGATTATTTCTGTAACAGGTTAATCTCTCAGGTTGTTTCTTAATACCAAGCGTCTGTAAGTCCAGCTAGCATTTTCACTCTCATACTAAAAAATGACAGAATTCTGAGTCTCGGTATGGAGCATCTTCAGTATCAGTGGCTGAGGCTGGCCACCTCACCTCACCCGTCAGCATCAGACACTCTTCGGCACTCATCAGTTTGAGCAATAATCATAGCTTCCTCAATATTCCGAGTACTCAGACATAAATATTCGACCAGACTTTTGGTGGGGGTGGGGGGGAGGGGGGGACTCCTGATACCCCTCAGGTATATTCCTATTCAATTAATAACTTATATTCCTAATTTAAAGTAACTTGCAGAATAAGGAAGACCAAGTCCAAATAGGAAAAGGTGTCCCTTATCTAGAAGAATCCTTCATCAATAAAACTTCCGGATCAGGAGCAATTGCCTCAAGCAAGGACAAATCCTACAAGGAAGAGGAATCCTATTATTCTCAGGTTTGAGCATCTCATTCCTTATAAATACTCCTCACCTCTCTTAATAATATTCATTCTATTCTTTTAGCTCTCTATTCTCTCTAAATTCTCTCTACCCTATCTGACTTAAGCATCGGAGGGTTTATGGGGGAAACCCCACATCTCACTTTGCCTCTTTATTGATTGCTTGACCGCAGGACTCGAAGGTTTTGGAATTAAGTTATCACTAGGCATTTAAATATTAAGCTACCCGCCTAAGGCTGGCTTGTTCCAGCTATAGGGTCAGCTCTATTTAGAGGTAGAGGGTCCAAATCCCCCTGCCCCCCCTCTACCTCTTTGGCCAAAAAAAAAAAAGATAAGTAATGTTATACAGATAGAATTTATCCAAATTATTTTGGTTAGGAAGAAGTTAATATTAGTGAAAAGACTAATGTAACTCTTATGTTGAAAAGAGAAAAAATACTTTTCCAATTATCCATTTGCTCTATCTATTGTTTCGAAAGGGTGTGTGTGTTGATAGTGTTTAGGTACGTAAACTTTGAGAACAGTCGTAGATATCACCATGTATGGGCCACTCGAGTGAAAGGGGCATGGAGGCCACATATAGGGGTATAATTGAGCCAATCTGCTTATGAGCAGCTCGGCATTCGGCTCGTTAAAAGCTCGCTCAAGCTCATTCATTAAGTTAAACGAGCCGAGCTTGAACATAATTTTAAAACTCCTAAGCTAAACGAATCAAGTCTGAGCATCTTCAAACTCGACTCGCTTAAACTTGTGAACAGACTCGTTAACAGGCTCGCGAACAAGCTTGCAAACAGGCTCGTGAATAGGCTCGTCAAATAAGCTCGTGAGCAGACTCGTTAATAAGCTAATAAACAAGCTCGTTTACTATTTAGAAAAAATTGGTATTTAGCAGTGGCATTATATAGGTATAATTTAAGAAAAATTTTTAAGTAATTTTAGTTTTTAGCTACTTTTATATTACTTTATTTTTATGACCTTAATATGAGAATATGTTTTATTGTTTAAGTGATTATTAATAAAGTGTATGTACTTTACCAAAAAAATTATAGAGGGCATCATAATATAAATTAAGTATTAATATTAAATAAACTACATAATTTTAATGTTATAAAAGAATTTACTATTATTGTATAATAGTAATGTAGTATTAAATAAATATAACATTGATTAAAATTGTTATTAAACAAATATAAAATTGATATTATATATTATAATTTAATTTGAATTTTCTCATCACAAAAATATATAATTTTAATGTCATAACTAAATAATTTGTCTGTAACTATAAAATTACGTAATTTTACTCAAAACTATGTAGTTTTGATTTAATCTGATTTACTAAAAATTCCTCTTAACCTATCTCATAAATAAATAATTTGTCTATAACCATGAAATTATATAATTTTCTCAAAACTATGTACTTTTGGTTTAACCTAATTCACTAAACTTTACTATTCACTTTAATATATCTCATTCATTCTCATTCACTCAACCTAATCTTAATGTTATAAAACAATTTAGTATTATTGTATATTATTAATGTAGTATTAAATAAACATAACATTGATTAAAATTATTATTAAGCAAACATAAAATTGTTATTATAAATTATAATTTAATCTCAATTATCTCATCACCAAAATATATAATGTTAATAGTTTGTCCATAACTATAAAATTATATAGGTTTCTCAAGACTACATAGTTTTGATTTATCCTAATTCAATAAAAATCCCTTTAACATATCTCATAAATAAATAATTTGTCTATAACCATAAAATTATATAATTTTCTCAAAACTGCGTAGTTTTTGTTTAACTTAATTCACTAAACATCACGCTTCACTTTAACTTATCTCCTTCATTCTCATGCACTTAACCTAGTCTTGATGTCATAAAACAATTTAGTATTATTGGTATAATATTAATGTAGTATTAAATAAATATAAAATTAATTAAATTTTTATTATAAATTAGAATTTAATTTGAATTATCTCATCACAAAAATATATAATTTTAGTTAATGTCATAACTAAATAATTTGTTCATAACTATATAAAATTATGTAGGTTTCTTAAAACTACATAGTTTTACTTAATATTACGTAGTTTTGATTTATCTTAATTCAATAAAAATCTCTCAACCTACCATCATAGCTCACCCTGCAGTCTTCCATCGCCACTGTCCTTTATCTACTACCATCGCCATCGTGCACTGTCGTCGTCAACATCGTCACTGTCCATGTCGCCGTCAACATGCACTAAGGTCAAGCTCGTCCTTCTCCCTGTGGTCTTCATTCTAAAAATCATTCTTCTCACTGTCAAGGGGACATCGCAATCTAAAGCTCTTCCTTCTCTTCTCACTATGGTTTTCTTTGCAAGTTAGTCATTTTGTTCCAGAATGTATTCTTCCATATCGTAGCTTGTTTTGCATTTTATTGTTTGTTTTGCAAAAACTAACTTACATGATTTTGCTTTTTCTAAAATTGCAATCCCCTCTCTCTGTTTCTCTCTTCTTGCACCTGTTATTAGCTACCCTAATTGGTCTCTAATTATTCAAACTTGCTCTGATTGTTCCAGGTAACTCATTCACTTACTTAAACTAAATTAGTTTGAGTTATATATATGTTGCATTTTGATGTGTGTGTTTCCTTTCCTATTACTGCTATTCAACTAATTCTGTGATATAATAGCATTGCCGTGAGGGAGTTTGCTTGGCATAGACTGATGTTAGATTTGATGTATTTTACTTTTCTATTGTATTCTCTTTGATTATTCAGGTCATTAATTTTGTTTTTGACAAAGCTAAGATACTTTATTAATCACTGATTCTATGTATTTTACTAATCCTATGTATTTTAACTTTAGAGTTACCATAATAATACAACTTACTTATAGTTGCTTATTTAAGCTTGATGATATTAATAGCCTTAAAGAATCACATGAATTAAAGATGCATAAAGCTATTGTAGCATGATGTAATTCTTAAATAAAAATAGCAAAACTTGGAAGAAGGCATGTAATGCTAATCCTATATTGTTTATGCTGTTTTGATGTTGCAGATTTAGTTTTTTTTTTTTACAACATAAATTCTATTTGTTTCTATTGTATAATGACATCTTATTTATTGTTTTAGTGCTGTTTTGGTGCTGCAGCTTTAGCATTTGTTTTTTTGTTGTTTATGTGATCTTGAATTTTGAATATAAAATTAAATTCTAAAAATAAATTGGTGGGTGCAGGTTGAGTTTTGGATTTGTTTGATCCTAACCAAGTGATCTTCATATTTTGTGGTAACAACATTTCCCTATACCATGTCCTTTATAATTATCTTTTTTTCTACTAGCATACCAATATTCATATAAAAGAGAGAAGTATAGTCAATCTTTGTGATTATAATGATTGAAAAAAGTTTGTTATATATGTTTCTCTTAATCTTTTTTTTTTCATTTTTTGGACAGGTGGATATCATGAAGACTTGATGCACGAACTCAACAATTTTTTCCTACAAATTAATTGATGGATATTTTGAACTCTTGAACTTGAATCAAGCTAAATTGAACTTTTATTGTCTTATTTTTTTAATTTATCTGTCTGTTTACTATTTTGGATGGACATTTTCTTTGAATGTGTTTGGTTGTGTATTGGATTTATAGAAATTTAATTATTTTGTAAGATTTATTTTTTAAATTTTTTTTGTTACATGTTCACGAGCTCTCTGAACGAGCTCTAAATGAGTGAGCTCGAGCTTGGCATAAATGAGCCTTTCCCGAGCAAGCTGGAGTAACAAATGAATGAGTTCGAGCTTAGGTTTTAAAATTCTTACCGAGCTTGATCCGAGCCTGAGCTCAATCTCTCTAATCCGAGCCGAGCCCGAGCTTGGCCAATACTTGGCTCGACTTGGTTTGATTACACCCCTAGCCATGTAGGACCACAAATTTTTATGTACATTGCTTTAATTTTCTCAATGAATTTTTTTTGTTTTAAAGAATTACAATGTCCATGTAATATATGTAGGTAGTGAATAAATAAACCACTAAATGAATAATCTCTTACTTTATACTACGGGTGTACACGGTACGGGGAAATTCGGGGATTTAAAATCTTCGGAACCATACCAAATTTTGGATATTTTAAAAATAAAATCTCCAGCATCAATACTAAATTTAAAAAAATTCATACCGGTACCGTCCCATTTTTTGGGATGGTGTTTTGGTTCTTTCGGAACAGATTGGTATGATTCGGTTCAAAATAGGGATCCGGAGATTTATGTTATATACAAATTTATATTATTAATTGAGTTTATATTTATTACTAACAAAATAAAAATATATTAATTTTTGTAATTAATACAGTATAAACCATTGTTGACAAAAAAAAAACCATTAAAAAAGCATTATAATTATATGTTTACGCAATGTTATAGTTAAAAACTATTAAAAAATACAATATAAACCATAAAATAAAAAATCTTTTCAAATCATTATAGTTATATGTTTACCCAAATGGCTTTTATTTTATTTATTTGTAAGGTCTCTATTTACTTTAATGAAAACGACACAGTTTTGGACAAAATTATATCATTTTGATTATCTATTATTTAATTCATTAATTTTAAATAATATCAAAAAAATTAGATTACTTACTAAAAATAATAATTAATAAATTATAAAATATATCAATAACAATATATTTTAACTAATAAATTATAAAATTTGAAATCATAAATTCTTATTTTCAGATTTTTAGTTTAAATTCAAATATAATGGGTATTACACATTTTTATTTGTTGTTGATAATAATAATAATAATAAGAGTTTTCTTATTTCTCATATTTTAAATTTAGATTGTGTTGTAATGGACATCGCACATTCTTATTTGTTAGTTGAATTATTTGAAATTACACAATCTGAATTTTTTATTTTCATATTTTAAGTTCAACTTGTAATATGATAAATATTTTACATTTTTATTTATCAATTGAATATTAGTAGTAGTATTAATGATAGTTAATGATAATGAAATTAATAAAAATACTTTATTAACAATTTATTTATTATATTTTTAACACAAAACATAATAATTTTTATCATAAATCATTATACATATGTTACTTAGTAATAATATATTACTTGATATTATAATGAAAAGTATATAATTAATTTTACAATTATTTGTTAATCTTTATATATTATTTATTAAATTGAAATTTGGTACTATATACGGTTTTCAATTCAGTATGGTTTCGGTACGGTTTTTAATAAATCTCCAATACCATACCAAATTAGTCATAAAATTTGGTTCGATTCAGTTCGGGGTTAAAATTATTCAGTTCATTACGGTTTTAATATCTTTCGGTTCGGTATTTAGGTTCAGTTCAGTATTTTCACCATCCTGTGCTCAGTCTTACTTCATGCAACAAAGTTGGCATTCTGAATTGGGTATATGAACTAGGTCTGAGTATGGGACGGAGAACATATTGAATTGAATTGAAAGATATTAAAATCTTATCAAACTGAATAATTTTAATCCCAAACCAATCCAAACCAAATTTTATTACTAATTTGGTACGGCACTGGATATTTACAAAAAAACTGAACTGAGAACTGTACTGAACCATACTGAAATCGTATCGAGCCGAAAACCAAATATAAATTTAATAAGTAATATATAGATATTAATGTTAGTGATATGCACTAGGTAAATTATGTATGTCTAAGTTTTGACTTTATCCTTTTATTAATAAAGAGACATTTTCATTATCATTTTATATTATGATAATTACTTGACTTGTCAATTGTTCCTAAGGTCATCAAGTATGTGACTTGATAGTAAAATCCTCATATTAAATATGAGTTCTATTTAAATTATCCCTAGTCACAATAATGAATTAAGGCTAGTATGATGTTGATTGATGATTATGTTGTACTAATCATGAATATGAGATATTAAGTCAACTCATAGGTACTTGTTTGAGAAATGATGTACTGTATTGACCCACTGTGAGAATACTGCATAGATAATTGTCAGAAGTAATTCTCATCATAGTAATATTGTTTTAGTCATTTGACCTTAAAATCACCATGGATTTCTACATAACTATTTTGTATTTTGACATAATCCAACATTGTCTTTAATAGAATGATGAAATAGATTGTTGTTGGACATGAAATAAGTTATGTGAGGAATGTAAGTGATTGATAAGGAATTTGTCCCTCATTTAATCTGGTTAAGATATCTATGAGCCCCTTGATAAGATAAACTGAGGAAAATGCATGGCCATGCTAAAGTGAATTGATAAAGAGTTATCATTCTCAGTCTACTTGAAATCAAGAAATAATATGATTGAATTGTATAAGGATGAAAGAAACTATCCTTTATATTCAATCAAGATATCATGTGACAAAGGGATTACAATATTCACTGTATATTAAGTTATGTCAGATTGTCGGCCTTCACATGACTTGTAGGCCTAAATAGTGATTTTAGGCCGACTGCCAACGTCATGTGAACCTACAGGGCCACACACTTAGAACAGCTCCAAAACGAATATGTGTTTACCAAACCCAATAAAGCTCTGTGGAAATAAATAAATATATTCGTGTGTGTGTGTGTATATATATATGTATTTATTTATTTATTTAAGGTAATTGTTATCTTAAATTATTTCTGATTTGGTATTTGAATAAAATCAGAATTGAAATAAATGGAATATACCAAAAACATTTTGGTAAGTGAGAAATTACCAAAAATTCATTTTGATAAGTGAAACCCTAATTGAAAGGTCTATAAATATAATATATTCTCTGGGGTTTCACTCACTTTTCACTTCTGCCACCAAAATTCATTTTCTCTCCCTTTGAGAAAACAAAATATAGAGTTTTAGTTCTTGAGTTGTGAGACAATCAAGAAAAGGTGCTAGCACACATTCGTTTTGATTCAAGGGTTGTTCGTATGGATACTTGTGGAGGGCGTATTCATTTGGAGATGTCTAAATCCGGCCTAGAAAATCAAAAAGCTCGAGATAGAGTGTTACCGGAGCGAACCTTCTCTCTCCCTTCTAGCAATCTTGTCTTTTCTTGCGTTTGTAGTTAGGTTTTTAGAAACCCTAAATCAATCAGTTAATCAAATTATATGAATCCTAGTTCGGGTTTTGTAAATAAAAATTTTAAATTTTCGCTGTGCTTTGTATCGCGAAACCCAATAATTAATAAATAGTAGTAAGTAGTAACTTAATTATACACATTTAATTATATTGTTAAGTAATATACATATGTATAATAATATATGATAAAATAATATGCTTTATGATTAAAATATAATAAATAAATTGTTAACAAAATATTTTTATTAATTTTATTATTGTTGATATTATTATCATTATTACTACTAGTACTTGTACTAATACTACTACTAGTGTTATTATTATTGTTGTTGTTGTTATTATTATTATTCAATTAACAATTAAATTAAAATATGAAATGTCATTATAATTTGAACTTAAAATATATAAAAAAAAATTCACATTGTGTAGTTTCAAATAATTCAATTAACAAATAAGAATGTGGAATGATGATTACAACACACTTTAAACTTAAAATATGAGAAATAAAAAAATTATTATTATTATTATCAACAAGAAATAAAAATGTGGAATGCCCATTATATCTAATTGTATTAATTTTTAATGAAAACATATTGTCATTAGTATATTTAATAACATATCAATTATTATTGTTATTGTTTAATATAATTTTATTGATATATTTAAAATTAATGAGCTAAATAATATTATTATAATTATTATTTTTTCACATAATCATATATAAACATATATTATAATAATTAAAATGACGTAATTTTGTCCAAAACTATGTTATTTTGATTAAAATAAGTAGTGATATTGCAAACAAAAATAAGAGAAGATAAGTTATTTTTATTAATTAAAATATATGTCTATTATTATATTTAATAATTTATTAGTTATCATTGTTATTAAGTAATTTAATCTTATTGATATTGTTTAAAAGTAATGAGGTAACTAATATTATTCGAATTATTATTAGTATGTGTGTATATATATAACTAGTATGATATATTTTCACCCAAAACTATGTCATTTGATTTGTGGATAATAAATATAATTTTAATTTATTTGTGAATAATAAAAATAATTTTAATTAATAATATAAATTTATCTATTATATAAATTCCTGAATTTCCGTTTTGGACCGTACCATTCCGATTCGTTCCGATAGAATCAAATTTTTGTATTGAACCGTCCCGAAAATTGAGATGATACCGATATGAAAATTTTTAAAATAGGTATTGATACTATAGATTTTATTTTTAAAATTTTCAAAGTATGATATAGTTTAAGAGATTTTAAATTTTTGAATTTCCTCCACCCGTACTTGCCCTAATATAAACTATGAATTTACTCTTCTTATTTCCAAAAAGAAATATTTTTAATATAATTGCTAGTATAATATAATCTTAAAATAATATTAGTTATTTAAATTATGGATTTTCATCCAATAATAATATCAAAACTCAAATTTACAAAAAATAATTAATTTATAGTAATTGATGTATTTTTATTTTATTTTCAAACTTAATTGAAATAATATTAATAAAATTTAAGTGCATGTTTTAAGAAGATTCTATCACGTGCCTTGGAGAAAAAAAAAAAAGAAATAGTAACATCTATTAAATATTAGGCTTGGTTAGCCCGTTAGGTGGTGCTGTAGTATAATTGTTTAGTAAATAAAAAGCAGGGCGCATAGGATATGGTGGACCTAGATCCTAGCAGTCAAGCGTCGAATAATATCAAAACAGCAGCAGGGAGAACGGACAAGGGAAGAAAGAAAAAGAGAGACGGTAGATGAAGGAAAGAGAATGGGAAGAAAAGTGGACCCTGCCTTGTAAGTCGCATCTGCCTTAAAAGTGACACGCCAGACGAGATTTAATTTTTTATTTAAATTTAATTTGTAAAATTTTAATCAAGGACTGTGTTAGTATTATACTTTATCTATTTTCCACTTATCACCTCATAATTTCACATAAATTTATGAATTAATTATTATTTATGTTTTATATTTTGATTTAATATATTATTTTATTTTTAATATTTAAAAATATTTATTTATCTCTGATATTTGTAACAGTTAATATTTATTAGTATTTCATTAATAATAAAATAATATATAAATTTATAAATATCATGAATATATAAATATTTTTTTAAATATTATGAATAAAATAATATATTAAATTAAAATATAAAAAGTAAACAATAATTTATTTAAAATTTATTAAAATATCCTTTTTATTCAGGATAGATTCTACGGGGAAGCTTTATCCAAAATAGATATCCCATGCTGCCATTTTCATAATTTCTTTTCATGTCCAGCATCGAATGAATGTTTATACAAATTGGAAAGGCATTTAAGTATGTCCTTGAGATGAGAATGTACTTTTTATATATATTTACTTTTTGCTGCATTTAATAATTTTTTTTTTTCAGATGGGATTCATCTTTCATGTAATTTGTCGTAAACTCTTGTAGAACTTCCCAATCTCTCTTTGGAACAGGGGCAACTTGATATTGTTGTACTTTCTTGAGGAAGCATTCAGAAGAGATGGCTGGGCAACTCCAATTGGAAAGTAAATTTGCTATTTTTAAGTAAATTGATTGTCCAATCTGATAGCAATTTAAATAATAAATTTGTTATTTTTGAACAGTATTTCAGTTATTTTACTGGGCATTATTCATCACAGTAATTACTATTTTTTTTTTTATATTTTAATTCTATATTTTTATAATTGTAATATTTTAGTCCAATTTCATCTTAATTATTTTATTTTTTTACATAATATTTATTTTGTTCATTTTTTAATTAATAAAATATAAAATTAGTTTAATATCTTATTATTTACATAATTATTTATATTAATTATATTCACATGAATATAAAATAATTACTGAATAAATATTATAAACATTACCTAACATTACATAAATATTAAAACATCACACAATTATAAAAAAATATATAAATATAAAATATTTTATTAATCTGGTAGTTCAGTTCTAAATCAACCAAAATTATCAAAATAATTATTAAATTCATTAGTGGCAAAATGTGGTGGTTGCTGCTGTGCAAATCTCACATGCATAATACATGCTTGTTCAACTGCAATAAATGCCGCTTATTTGAATCATGCATAATAAGTGCTTTTTCTACATGTTGATGCATTGGTTCTTTCAGATTTTTGCTTCGGTTTACATTAACGATTCCTGAGGCAGAAGTAGACCTTTTCATGAAGGTAACTAAATAGGAAATGCCACATGAAAATTAAATCAGCCCATGTAATTTTTTGAGCATAGTATAGTATATCCACTGTTTATATATATAATTTTCTATATTGATTAATTTTTTATTACTTGCAATTTCAGGCAACTGAAATGAAAGGAGTTGAAAGCAATATTTTCACATACTACACACTCAAAAGTAATTTTAAATCATTTATTATAAGAAAAATAGTCTTAATTATTCTTAACAATAGACTAATTTTTAAATTATTCTATTCTTTAAATTGTATCAATTTATATAGTTAATTTTTTAACTTGTTTCAATTCTATTCAACTTATAATTTGTACGTGGAAGTGCCGATGTGGAGGTCTGATGTGTCTAATAAATTAGCTGACTGAACCAAAATGAGAAAAGGAAAAGAAAAAAAGCAAAACGTCCCCAAAAATCAACAAAACGTCGTCGTCCTCTTCTTATGAAAAAACGTCGCTGTTTTGTTTCAATTTTTTTGTCGGTCCTCTTCCTCTTCTCTGATCCATTTAAACGGTGTTACCACTCTTTATGACCAAGAACCAGAACTAGAACCAACTCATACGCCACCACCGCCTCTTCCTTAACCCACTAATAGAAGTAATCGCCTGTGCCTCGCATGTACTCTCTGTGCAGCAGAGAGGCTTCAAGCAACTCAGCAACAAGCTGCGATCGAGAGGAAGTGGTATTAAATATTCTTGGCTCTGGAATTGATTCAAGATCTGGAAACTGGGTTTTCTTGTAAAGTTGGAACTCAAACGAACACAATCTGATGAGGATTTGAAGTGAACAAGTGGCTGTTTCACTCAACTAATTTTATATGTGATCACAGTGGAGCAGGTGGGGGTGGTATTTCTTCTGACTTAAAAACTGACGAAGAAACTCCTCTGATTGGGTCCTTCTTCCCCATGCTATAGTTTTTGCTTAATACAAATATTATATCCTCTAAAGGGATGTGGCATGGCCAGCTTGTGCACTGCTGATCGGTTGCGATTACCTCGCAATTTGGTAATCAAACCGCTAATAATGGAGCTTAATTTCTTGAGAGAGAGCAATGTTCAGCAGGTTCTATGAGTATCACAAATGAAAGAACATAGCTCTTGTATTCTTACCGCGAATTCTGTAGCAGCACTTAGCAAATAGATGCAGTATGTGGTGAAAAAAAGCATCGGCTAAAAAGCCACCAAGATGAGCGAGGAGGAAGGCTGTGCCCGTGAAATTAGTAACAATGTTGGCAGAGCTGGAGGGGAAAAATGCATGAACTTCAAAAGGTACAGCACAAGATTGTTAGTTATGCGAATGTTTCTTTTGTATTCAGTAGAGAATTGAGTCCACTAGCTGTATGCATAGTTGTATATATATTTTTATTATTTTTATTTTCAAGTTAGTTGTGGATAGAAGGTT
>CATIWM010352889.1:0-17836 GCA_949671775.1 Mallotus repandus | reverse complement strand
ATATAATTAAGCTAAAGTTAATTAAATCTTTCATGTTAATTGTTGAATTTAAATTCTATCGTTATCAATTTATAAAATTTATTTTTTACCTAATTTAAAAAAAATAAAACTATTTTTATTATATAATCTATTAAAATTTAGATCATATAATCCCTTACCAATAAAAAAAATTCCATTAAGAACAAAATGTACATTTGATGTATCATGGGATTAATGTCAATATCTTTAATCTCTCTTCTTTCAAGAAACATGATGTAATTTGGGATTGGCAAATTTTAATCATTTCTTTGTGCATTATTATATTCCATCTTAGCCTCTCTCGCCATCTAAAAAAAAAAAAAAGTAAAGTTTCAACTACTTGCCTAAAAATTCTGTGAAATGGAATTTATGCTCTTGTCTTCTTGTAATAAAGTAATATATCAAACTCCAAGCATATTCAGGAGAAATTTAGGTATTATGATAGATTATCTTTTTGTCCACTTTTGACTACAATATGATTAATTAGATGCCCGATTTCTCTTAAATTGTAGGTCTAAATTAATTTAGATTTTCTTAAAAAAATTAATTAACTTACTAGATTGTTAGAAATTTTCTTAATTAATACATATTTTTATTGAATAGTCTAATTTAATATATAAATTTTTTAATTAGGAAAAGTTTATACTCAACATTAAGTCAATTATCAATTAAATACTATTTTAAAAGTTATTTCAATTTATTTCTTCAACTTTATAAATTGTATCAATTATATCCAATTTTATTTGAAGAATTTAATTATATTTTTAAAAATTACATTTAGATCTCTATAAAATAAATTTGATAGTTATTCAATTTTTTTCTTATTTTTTTAAGAAAAATAAAATTTTAAAAATATTTTCAAGTTTTAATTTTACCATTTTTGAAATAAATTTAAAAATTAATTTTTAATTTTTTACACAAAATTTTAACTTTTTATGTACCAATTAAAAATAATAAGAAAAAAGTGATAACTTGTCAATCAATATTTATTATATATACTAATATTAATAAAAATGAAAATAAATAAAGTAAGCGCTTTTAACCATCACAATAAATAGTAGTAAAATTATAATTGTTTAACTTTTTTTCATATTTTTCAGAAAAATTAAATATTATTATATTCTTAACTAATATTTTTGGTATCTCAAAATTTTCTCTTTTTTATCTAATGTTTTTTTATTTGACCTCTATTAAAAATATTTCTAAATAATGTGGTTGAAATTTGAGAAGTAAATTTTAAAATAGTTAAAATTTAAAGAATTCTAGTGAAAAATTAAAAATTTATAAAAATATTTAGAAATTAAATTTTAAATTTATGTCAAGAATGACAAAATTAGAATTTAAAAACATTTTCTTACATATTTTATTTATTTTTCATAGAAAAAAGAGGATAAAAAGTTTAATAAGTATCAAATACATTTTATAGCTAGGGATCTAAAAGTACTTTTTAAAAATACAATTAGATAATCCAAATAAAATTTTTGAAGGAGCAAATTTATATGATTTTTCAAAATAGAATTCAATTGATAATTGACTCACAGTACATGATAAAACTGATAGTTTTTTCTATTTTTAATATATATAGTATACTTATAGTTTTAAAACCAAAAAGAAGTACAATGGTTGCTCTTTCTTTTCCATATTACTTATTATTTAACCGATTAAAAGTTGTATTAATTTTTTAAAAATTACTAAATAACCTTATCTGTAAGGAAAAATAGGTATTCAAAATATTATTTTAATATTTAACCACTGTAATTGATATGTATATTTATGGAGTAAAAATAAGAATAAAATCATTAAAAATAATAATTATTATTATTATTATTTAAAATGATAGATAATATGAAAGGGAGAAAATAGTTGGCAAATTCATGGCTAGCTATATGCTGAAGCTTTTAGGCATTCCTTAAGTGGTACATATATAAAACAAATGGAGTAATACTAGAACATGGAGTAGAAATAGGAGTAATCCAATCTATGGAAGAGAATTTAATTAAAATCTTGACAAGAACTAGCTATGGTGACCCATGTTAATTAATTAATTTTTTCCCCTGCAGGAAAATTAATTTGTGTCATGCCCCAAAAACAAAAATAAACTTAAATTGTTTAGCATTTCCTCAATTTTTATTTTTATTTTGTTTCTAGATATAGTTGAAAATGAAATAACTTGATCTAACCAACTTATTTTGGACTAAACTTGTGTTTTCCTCTATCTACTTGTGCAGCTACTAGATGAAGACAGTTGCATGAATCCTATATATACCAATGTTTCTTGGCATTTCCTTCAACTAGCCAACTTAATTAAAAAACCATTATCTTTCATGTAATTAGCCATTAAACATATGAACAGTAACGGCAAATTGTGGGTGACAATTCAATTAGATGGAACACACACACTCATATATATATATACACACACCATAAAAATATGCTATTCTTTCTTCTAATTTCTTATATATTTTGATATTATTTTAAAAATATTAAAAGGCAGTCTTCTACTTTTAAATCAAACCGAACCCTATATATACTTTATAATGCCCTTACATGAAAGTGACTGCTAGACTTCTATCTCATTGTTCCTTAATTGATTTTTTTAATGTCTTAAACAACTCATTTACTTGTAGTGACTCTAATTCTTCTAAACTTTGAATTTGTTTTATTGGCTTATTATTTTTTTTTTTAAAAAAAAAAACAAGGTAGTGCTATATATATGAATTTGGCTGGTGTAATATATATATTATGATTATATTGTAATAATATAATTGTGGGTGGCTAGAAACAGAATGATTTATAAAAACGTGAGGTGAAATAGGAAAGGTAGTTCATTACAATGATTTAAACAAAAAGTGAAAGTTACAGCAGAGCTAACAAATTGATTAAGGTCATGCTAAACGTGTTTCACAATAAGGAATAGACAAAGCAATTGATTAAGAGGTAGGGATTGATACAAATTAAGAGGAAAATCTATTCATATCCTTTTTAATTTCCATAACACATATATAGAGAGAGTTTAATATGTACATTTTTTTTATATAATTAGCCAAGTAATGAAACCCAATTTGCCAATCAACCAAAAAAAAAGTTGATTTTTGCAATGCATTTAACCATTTCTTGTCAATAAAGTTTGGGGATTTTTTTTTTTTTTGCTTTTTGTTCTTTCTAGGTAGATTTTCTCTAGGTAGAATATATCTTTTTTGCATAGAATAATTGTACCTTTTCCATTCTCATGATCATCATAATTCAAATGTTAGCCAATAGCTTTTATATGCAATGATTAATTATCTTGGATTGCAACTTAATGTTTTAATTCTTTTGTCAAATTCAAATCTCTGTTTTCATTTGATATTTGTGAAAAAGTAATTTAACATATACAGAATTATTTAATTCACATTATAAAATGTGATGCATTATTTTTTTTATCAATTAATTAAATTTTTAAATATTCTTATTAAGATATATTTTAAAACTTAATTCTTAATTCTTTAAATTTAATTTTTTCTGATTGAATATATAGTAATTATAATATAATTAAAAATAATATCAACTTTCGACTTAAAAATAGAGTTCGATATCAGATAAACAACCCCAGTTGAATTCTTGAATTCTTATGTTATAATATATGCATATAAATATCCTAAAAATTTGTTTAGCTGCACTGGAATTAAGATTTTAAAATTAAATAAAATTAACCAATTAATGTAAAAGCAAATGCTTTGCTGTGGTGAATTAGGAAATTAGTTACCCTACCAAGCTTATACTTAACAAGGTGAAAACATAAGTAAATGAATAAAATTGATTCTTGCTTGAGGAAGAAAAAGTAGTGAATTAGGAATGCTTGTGATGGAAGAAAATAAATAGGGCCAAATAAGATTCTTGATTTAATAGATGCACATGTACCAATTAATAGCACCAGACTCTTTTGCTTTATTTGTTGAGCCATTGTAGGACAGTAGCTGTGTGTGATTTTTGTTTTTTTCCCATCTCATTTCAGGAATCCTAACAAGTACATGCAACTATTTATTATATTATATTTTGCTAGCCATATGGATTGTGAATTCTTTGTTCTCTATATTTATATATATCTCTTCACAAGAGATATTGATTTTGGTATGGGTCATTTTCAAGTCAAATTTTTGGCCAAAGAATAATCTTCTTTCTTTCTTTTTTTCTTTGGTTTAATTTCTTAATAATGTTTGATGAATTCTAACAATATTTTTATGCCTAAAAGTGCTCTAAGAAAGGGAATATTGTCCCTTTTTAATGCAAGTTTGTCCATAAAGCATTTTACTCAACTCTCTCTTTTTGGTCCACTTTTAAGAAATCATTTTCAACCTTATTCTTTCATTTAGTTGATTTTTTAAAAATAATTTAGATGTACCATTTGGAAATGTTAGTCTAGTAATTATTTTTATGTAAAATTTTAATTTTACTGTAGCTGATTTAAAAATTAATTTTTATATAATTTTTAAAAAATAATAACTGTTATCGTGTAGTTTATTAATGTTTAAGTAACCTAATTTTTTATTCATAAAAAAGAACTTTTTGCGTTGCATTTTGGACTCTAAAAACAAAATGTTTCAATTCATTTGACACTTGCAAGACAAAAATATGATGAAGACAAGAGGCAAAAAGAAATGTAAAAACTCTATTGACAAAATATATGGCTGGCGAGCACAAAGATTTAGACCATAGCTAAAAGCTTGAATTCACTCTCTATAGCTATGTAATTTCTTTTTTTTTTTTAAGAAAAAAAATTCCATATGGGTTAGCATCTCTTCATAATTGACAATTCATGGTGGCAAAAAAGTTGAGACTACTATAAATGTTGGAAGCTGGCAATTGTAAACTTGATGTCCTATGACCAACCTTGAAAGAGACAGAGGTTTTTGATACACATCAAAAAATTTTACCCAGTTGAGACTGTCAAATATTATTAACAATAGATTTTTGACATTATTTTTTGATAGATACATTTTATAAATATGAATATGGAACTTATATAAATTAAACTCACATAAGAATTTTTAATTGATCATTTTTTTTAATAAAGAGGTCATATGACTTTTTTAAAAAAAAAAATAATTTTATTGAATCAAACTAGTAATACATCGATAGAAATATAAATACAGATTTGTTAAAAATCATAAAAAATGAAACAATACCATGGTTAATAGCATAATAAATTGATCAGCTCAAAATCTATAAATTTGATAATACTATAGTGATTAGAATACCTATGATTCCAGTTCTACAACATATTGACAACCATAATCTGATTTGTTATTGTTGTCTGATTGAATATATTTTGTCCGTCTGAATCACCCACCTACAAATAAAAAGTTGTAATAAGATGATAAAAAACAAAACATCATAATAAAAATAACGATAAATCAAATGCCGCAATAAGACAATGATATCACGAAAAACAAAATAAAATTTATATCTATGTAGAATAACCACTTATTCAAAAAATAAATTGATAAAATTTAAATTTTGAAGAACTGTACAATAGATGATAGTTCTTTCCTTTTAAATCAATAATAATGGTATCAGTAAAAATCAAATTTTGTACTTCAAAATTCCCTTAAAAAAAAGTTATCACTTGACTACTCTTTCATTGGTTTAATTGGTAAATATTTGATATATTACATTGTTAGTTTGTAGAATATTTATTTCGTTGATTGGTACTCGAAACTTTTGTAAAGATAATGAAAGAAAAGGAGAAAAAAAATAATTTCTGGCCTAAATATGGTAATGAAACAAACTAAAAGTTCTACAAAAGAAAGATATTGAGTAGTAAAGAAATAAAAAATTTGTCACCCTATAAAAGCCCTACTTGACCCACATCGCCCTTCCTTCTCTTCCTGGCAACCCCCATGAAAGAAAGTCCATTTACATGCTCAAATTTAAAGAAAGTTTTCAATACCCTTTTTCTCATATATCTTCACTTGAAGATCCCATCAAATTGATCATATATAGAAAAGAAAAAAGAAAAAATTAAAAAATATATATGTATGTATTGCAAACGTTTTGGTAGCATCCTGATTTCTTGCCTTTGTTTGTGCATATACCCACATGAGAAGAAAGCTTGTTAACACCTTATTCATGGATGGATACGAACTAAGCACTTGTATTTCATGCAATAGATGAGAAGTCATACTTTAACGGATTAAAGATACTGTCTAAAAACTTCTCAAAATAATGTGTTATTATTATTATTTTAGAGTTTTGAAATTGACCTATGAACTATTCCATGGTGTGGTCTATTTCAAGCTGTATAAAATTCTATCATTTTTTTCCCTTTTCTTGTTCTTGCTTAAAAATTATATAATGATTAAGAGATTCACAATACGTCCTATAGGGTTGATGTTGATTTTCTTTAGGAAAATAAAGATTTCGATTGTCCTTTTCTAGGCGTGAATGGCGGGACCATTGATTATATATAATTAGATCAATTTTTTGTGCAAATTAATTTATATCATCCCTTGTTCATCATATGATCATCAACCCTTAATTAGTATATTTAATCATGTTCTTTTAAGCATAATATCATTCATGATGATTTTAATTATTATAGAGTGTTAATTATTGCTAATCACATGATTGACATTTTCTTGTCGAGTCTTAATCTTATAACAATTTTTAAGGACTTTTGCGGCTCCATGAAATGCTAGTTAGTTTCATTATTAATTAAAATATTATTAATTAAAATGTTATGATTCACTAACAACTGTTGAGATCAACTGGTAATAAATTATTCTCCTTTAAACAACATTTTAAATCCGAATTGTAATATATCCAGTCGCATTAAATTAATTATTATGAGACATTTATCATCCTTATGAATCATACTTAAATCAAACCAGATTAATTAGAGTCTAGTGGACTTTGAATACGAGTGATTCAGACAAAAAAATGTTATGATCATTTCGCATATAAATTTAGATAAATTAAAATTTTCTTCTTATGACCAACTAGAAAATATCATTAAACTGGACAAGATAAAGGAAGCAAGATTTCTACAACAAATATAAATTCTACCAAAAAATCTTGCTCTTACAAGATACATCATGTAAGAGTGGAAGAAGTAAATGTCAAAAAATAAAGAAAATAAAGCCACAAACACACGATATATAATTTAGCAAATGAAGAAGTCAACTTCTGACTAAGAGGAACTTGAATTTCAGATGATAAATCAAACCGATACTCTAGCATCCTCGGCAAACTGATGGGCGTGGCAAAATCCATTTTGTAAATTATCAAGAAAATCTTGAATAATGGGTAAATCAAATCAAAAATTTTATCAAGATAAATGTTGTCTTCTTATTCATGAATGCAAGCACAAAGATGATATCTTCCTTCCAAACCCACAAAACTCTCATTGAAAGAGAGGAAAATTCCCATAAAAGGAGAACAAAATAGAGATTTAACTCTAGATCTATAAAAACTAACACCTATTCTAACAAAAGAACGTAATATATAAAATAAAAAGGCACATCAATTTCTGGCTAGAAATTGATCTCCACAGTCAAGGAGAAGATGGAGAAACAGTACCTGAAGAGTTAAAAACGAGAGAAGAGTTTAGAGATGAGAGAGTATATAGATCTTAGTCTGGAGTAAATAAATTAAAATTTTCAGAGGTTATGGGTATTAGTCAGGAGATAAAATTGAATTCAAAATTACAAATGCTCCACATTTGAAATTAAATAAATTTTGGGTCTTAATTTCATTTTAGGTTTGCATATAGAATTATAGAATTAGAATCCGAGTAAATGTAAATTCGATATTTTTTTTAAGCTAAGTAATCCAAGAGTTAGTCAAGTTTATAATGAGTTAATATTCTGACAAGTTTCTGCCGATGAGTGAATCACAACTCTGTCAAAAATAATAATAATAAAATTGTTAGTAAGTGTTTTGTGGAGGCAGTACAAAGATGGAGTAAGCAGATGGGGTCCTTGACAAGGATCTTGAATATAATTGCCAAAGGCTTTGATCTTATGTATTGAAGATCAAAGAAACAATTTCTTCCTTGAAAGGTATGGCTTGGAAATGAATATAGCAACCTGACAAATTGTATGGCTTTTAAGGAAACAAAGTTGGTTACACACAAATCTCTATCATCTCACATTTATCATTTATGCATGTATCTTTCCAATCCATTATTGCATATGATATTGATAATTTAAGTCCCATCTTTCAATTTAGTAAAATAAAATTTATTTTTCTTTTTATATATAAATGAATTAATTTCGTTGATATTTTCTACAAAAAATTATCATATCAGATGATGAAAATATTCCTCCTAGAACTAAACTCTGTGCACACTTGAACAACTGTTAATGTTACATTTTTTTTTTCAATATCAATGATCTTAGGTGAGGTGTATATGACACCATTTGTTGAAAATTATTTCAACCCATTATATGATGATTTGATTTTAAAAAAATGACAATTTTTTAAATCAATTTTAAGGGGAGAAAAAGGAAAAAAAAAAGAACTCTAAATCTTCACTAGCTTTTTCAGAAAGATGTGCAAATGATATTGCAGGTTTCAATTCTATAATCATAATCATCACTCCAAATGGCTATATTACAAGTATGGATATATCGTAGTTTTGATACTTGTTTCAGAATTTCAGTTCATCAGCAGCAGAACCAATCTATATATGTATATATCATCTACTTTACTTGAACGAATGGCTTCAGTTAAAGGGCAACAAGCAGTTGAACTCATCAATTAAGTAATGCGGACTTGATTAACGCTGTCCATTGCTAAGCTCATCATGTCTACCCAGAGGTATTGGAGGGTAAAGATCCTTGGAAAAATTACTCTTGGCATCTAGGGGCATTGACATTGTCTGAAACTGATGATCCTCCATCTTATGAGCAGAGTGCCTGCAAGATTTTTGCTTAGCCTTAGTTGCTGCTGTGAGGTGCATGTAACTTGGTTTTCGGTTGTTACTCTCGGCTCTATCCACGAAGATTGTGCTGGTTGAAAATGGAACTGGAGAGACTGATGTAGATGAAGTCGACTCTGAGGCCGAGTTCCCATCATAGAAGGATTCAGAATTCGGGGCAGAAGATGAGCGGATTATATGACTGACCGTAGCGGGAGGTTTAGCCATAATTTTTGTTGAAACATTGTTTCTTCTCACTTTCACGGAGTCGTGCATCGATGGATGAGAGTAGATACTGGCAATGTTATCTTCACTTTTTCTTGAAAATGGAGTCTCTGATGGGTCTTCCATCAGCCTGCTTTCCCATGGCTTGTTTGCCATCCACCTTTCAAGCCAGCTGCATCCAGGGCTGTTGCTGTTATCCATTCTTTGATTCTTGACAGACATTGATGCTGATTTGCTTGTTCTTCTAGCTGGGCTTGCACATGATCTTGATTGCTGAAAGCAGCAAAAGCAATGATTATTGATCATTCAAGAACTTAGAAATTTTGTTGTGTAATTTTTATCTTTGACTTCATTACCTGTTGAGAGAGTGAGTATGCAATTGCCCTCTCCCTCTTGATGGCTCCATCTTGCTTCATTTGCAGCTTTGTTCTAACTTCATCCACAGTTCCCAAGCGATCACACCATCCTTCCTGACAGTTTGAAAGATATGACAATATTCAGATGAAGATGAAGACCATCTTCTCAATCTCTTATACAACTTTCTGATAATTGAAAAGCAAGAAAAAGAAGAGAAATGGACCTCAGCCTGCTTAGTATGATCAGAAATGCAGTGTTTTAGTGCGACTTGGACTTCTTGTGAAGACATTCTCACACCCTGTGCTCTTATTCTAGCTTGAACCCTTACAAGAGCTTGCATACACCTCAGTGTCACAGCAGCTTGCTTTCTGACCTGCCGGCCACGAAATAATGCTTGGATCCTCACCACTGCTTTCAAGGCCCTCAACGCTCGCCTTGCCTGCCAATTATCCAAAAATTCCCAGAAAAAAATGTTACTGGCAAGAAGTGAAATTCTGAAGCACATACACAAGGTTTAATCAATGTAATAAGATCACAGGAAACTTGACATGCCTTAATACAATATGTGAAGTTCACCGTGCAGTAACAAAATCATAAATGAAAAGTTCTTCTCAAAAATCACAAAAGTAATTTAAAAACCTATCTGTGAATCAAGAATCAGAAGAAAAAATGAAAGAAACCCATTTACCAGTAAGCCACGGAAGGCCGTTTGAATCCGGATAGCAGCCCATTCTTGCTTGACCACCATGAAATCTTTAGGTGGAGCTCTGACCACAGTAGCCATGGCAGCAGCGAATGCATCATCAAGAACAAGAGAAGAATCAGATGACTCTGATGATGACATACGAACCTCCTTGGAGCTTTTCGATGAAGACGATCCAAAACCCTCCGATGAGCTTCTCCATAGCCTCCATTTCTTCTTGCCTTTGTTTTCGCTCTGTTTCCCAACAAAATAAAAACGAAATTAAAAGAAAGCTTTTGTGTTCTTGTTCCTTGAAAAGAATTTTAAAGATTTATTATTTACATGGGCAGGCGACGGTGGAAGTTTCTTGAGAGTGATGAGTGATTTGAGCCATTTTCCTGACGAACCCATTTAAAGGAAACAGAGTGGTTGTAGAATGTTGAAATTTTTGGAACAGAAGAAATGAGAGAGGAAATTAGAGAAAGGAAAAGAGAAACTGTAATATAATATGGTTTAAGAGTTTAAAGAAGAATTGGGTTTTTGTTGTTATCAGAGCAGAGCAGAGAGAGAGAGACGTTTGAAATTTGAAATTTTGAATAAAAAGAGGAAATAACGGATACTATGGACTTTTTGCCGCTCCCATGTTGTAAAGCTAAGCCAACTCTCTTAATTAAGTGAACAACAACAACAACCAACTCCTTTTAATTCTTTTATTTTATTATTTAATGTGGTTGTGGGTCTTTTTCATCTCATCATTCTCTTTTCTCTTTTTTCTTTTTTAATTTATTTAACCACTCGTAATTTGAATTCTAACTCATTACATTTTATTCAGATAAAATTATGTAATTTTTTAATAATTATTTTAATAAAATTGCACAAATATCACAACATGAATTTAAGACGTTGATTAAGCGAGAGCAATAGTTTACTAGTTAATTCCAACAATTGTTAGTATGCTTTTTTTTTTTAATTATTCTTTTTTATCGAAATATTTTAATTCAAAAAATACTTATTGATTCTTTTTTTTAAGCAATACTTATTTATTCTAAATATATTATATTCGATAATTTTGAATTTATAATACTTTATATATATATATATATATATTATTTTTTATTAATTAAATATAAAATATCAAAATATATTACACATCCAGTTGAATACAGCAGAAAAAAAAAATTTATTAATAAGCTACATAAATATCCCTCTTTTACATGTAAAATTAACCGTAACTTTGAACTCTTAAAGGGACTTACAAAAAAATTACAAAGAGTGATCCAACCCGCCAAAAGAAGAAACAAATTCAAAAAAAAAAATCAATTGAGCTAAATGATTTCTATTAATCAGAAAAAAATTGTAAAAACCAACAATCAATCCTGGTTAGTCCCATTATTGTCCCTGTTACCTCTGAGCTTTTTTTGTTAAGTGAGCTTACAAGGTCTTGAACCTTGAAAAAAGGATTTGCCTGGAGAATTTTTATTTAGAGAGGTGTACTAACTCTTGGGCTTGAAAGTCCCATGTATGCAAGAGTAGGGGATAGGTGAATTTTCGGGCTAGGCCTTGGTGAAGGGATTGGACCAGAACTGGCAAAGGATGATCCTGGCTTAATTCTTGGTGATAAATTGACATATTCAAGTGCCTTTAATTGTAGCTTTGTTGGGTATTCTCTAACACAGCCAATTCTAGGTCCAGCTGCAGTGCTCCATTTGAAAGACGTAGACTTGGTCATTTTAGACACTGTTGCTGCTGCTTCTTCTGTCTTTGCTTCAGTGGAGCTATTAACCATGGTTCTGTCAATGCTATGGTGCTTTGTTGCAGTTGACATTTTTTCCATATTTTCATGTTCCTTGGTTATATTTGCGATGGAATTGGTTTGCCCTGTTGCACTCATGTCATTTACACCAATGGATGATGAAGAAACCTTTTGAGTCCCTGAAATGCAATCTAATTTGGGTCCTTCTCCTCTACTTTGGGGAGGTGGAATGTCATCGTCCATGGGGCATTTCTAAAATAGCAACAACATGAAAAGTTTTAGTAGAAAAACAATAATAATAAAATAATTTAATTTTTACCTCATTCCCTGTTACACCTAATGGTTAGTTATATTAATATATATATACCAATACAAATAAGTATCATAAACTGCAACAGTCATCATCCACTAGAAGACAAAATATTTTTTTACACTTTAGTCTTTCAATTTTTTTGGTATAAGGGTTATTACCATAGTCTCAAAATACTACTCATGTCGTAGGCAGCGACATTAAATATGATATATGTATATATATTAAACAACTATTATATGAGTAAAACATACTTAAATGTTATATTCTGTATATATAGGTAAGAATCTCTTTCAACAGTATTAATAGTAACTCAAGGCAAAGAGATACTTCATATATAAGTTCACCTTAACATATGTCAAGTCTACATTTTGGTCCTCCAAGAAGCTAATGAACTCCAAGAAATTGTCTTGTGTTGGACGATAATGACCACTGTAGGACCATATAGCCTGAACAAGATCGCACAAATATATTAACATATTATTATCATGAATTAAGGAAAAGTTGCTCAGTACGTTACAAAGATATATTACCTCAAGAATCCCATCATGTGCAATCAATCTTCCGGCAGCAATGGCAGCTCCACCAGCTAGAAAACTTGAGTGCTGAAAAAGTCCCTTTTCCTTCTTGCCAACGTACATGGTCCTTGATGCACTTAGTACAAATATCCATTTTGTCCCCTCTATTGTTTCCACTGCCTTCCCACTTAGTCTGTAAACTAGCTTTCCATCTACCACTATCACTTCATATGCTTTCCTCTCTTTCTGCATTATAATTACACCGTCAACATGGTAATGGTAGTAATACTCTACCCTCAATATTCATGCGCTAATACTTAGCCTCGGAAAAATTATGCGTACTTTGAATGTATTTTACTTTAGGTTTTAGGTTTGTGATACATATTTTGAATATCTTACAGTTAACTAATAAAAATAAGATATACTTTTATATTATAAATCCAACAGTAGGGTATAATATACCTAAAATAAATAAAAATTTTCTGTAGTTTACTATCATATCTTGCACCTATTGTTTAAAT
Organism: Mallotus repandus; assembly: GCA_949671775.1. Taxonomy (NCBI): domain Eukaryota; kingdom Viridiplantae; phylum Streptophyta; class Magnoliopsida; order Malpighiales; family Euphorbiaceae; genus Mallotus; species Mallotus repandus. Next base: position 4,553 of record CATIWM010352889.1, on the reverse strand, counting down.
GATCAATGTAAATGCGGCTTTTTTTTTATCAATTTCAATTAGATTTTATTAGAATTATAAATAACTAGTCAAATTAAAATGTTTTTGCAATACTAATATTTATGTCAATTTAAAAGTATGTTGAAAAATGCATAAGAAAAGTATTCAAGATATGATATGTGAACAAGTCCAAATTAAAGAAAAATATTTATCAACGCGCTGAAACAATCGTTTTCAGTTTTACACAGAGTAACTTGTAAGATGTATACATGTATATCTAGTCCAAGAGTTGTAGTGATGCTTAACTGGTCCAAGATATTTGATGCATTGACGTTGTAGTTCAGTCCTCGGACATGCCCCAAGATTTACTTCTTTCCCATCTCCCACGTCCAGCCTTCATTTTCCACGCACATATATATATGCACAAAGAAGTTACCGGGAAATTTAAAGAAAACAAGAAAAACACAATTTCCTCTAATAAAACCAAATTAATATTCCATGATTTTCATGACTTTTCTTCCTTGTTTGAATTGATTGATCACTTACCAGTAGAAGAATGGTTGTGAGCTTTCACTAGCAAACCACACGCCATAGTATAAGTGCAGATTGTGCCCGTATCTATGTCGAGGATCTATCTGTACGTACAAGCACAATTATGAAGAGTATTTGTTAATTTACATGACTTAATTAATTAGTAAATGGCCAATTAGACTTAGACCAATTGGTCTAAATTAAAGTTTGAACATGAAATTAAACTCCTGCAACGTAATTTTTCATTACATTTACAGGGGTTGGCGGCATTTACTTGTGTGGTATCCTACATTCGTAGGTAGTAGGTTAAATTTTTTTCTCTCTAGTAACACTAATAACTAAGTACTAACAAAAATAAATAATACTAAAAAAATAAAAAAAATAATTGGTATAAATGCACACTTAATTTTGAAGTCGATATGACTCGATAATTAATTTAAATAAATTTATAACTAATATGCAAAAAAAAAAAGGAAATATGTTGAGCTTACAACTTCAAGCCAGTGTCTTAAAGCTAACTGTTGAGCCTTTTCATCCTTGGACAAGCCCTTTGCAAGCTGCACCAGTTATAAAGTACGATTATCATTAATTACTAATCACATACATTACAAAGCAGGCATTCAATGATTAAGTTAATTATTTGTGCAATGTAAATGCATGGATATGTAAGAAAAACGTTTGTACCTTGGCAACCCTAGTCTTAGCTCGAGACCAGCGCGAAACAGCAGTTTCTGATCTATCAGATTCGAAGAATGATATTGAACTCCGACGTAGGGCTGCAAAGTCCAACGCCTTCCACCTTTTCATATTATAGGAAGCAAACAATGATCAAGAAAAATTCAGGGCAAAAGCAATGAGCTTTAAAACTGAGATTTCATGTTAGAATTACTGAAAGAAAGAACGAACGAACCATAGCTCTTCCACAACAACTGCACAATCAGCCAGGTTTCTGCGAGTTCGATAACTCTTGTAAGCTTTTTGCAACTTTGTTGCAGCTGCATCAAGCTGATCATCATGACTAGCAGCAGGCCTTGGACAAGGAGTAGTACCTGAGATTGCAGTTTCAGGTGAAGAAACTGAGACCACTTTCACTTTGTCTTGTATGACAAGATTGAGATTCTTGAATGAAAACTTTGTCTTCAGCTTTTGAATTAGTGGCTTCCTTTTCTTGAAACAAATAGATTCGTCCACGAGCAGGTCTTTGATGCCGTCAAATTCATCAATATTGTCGAAATCCCTTTTCTTGAAACTCACACTTCTCAATGTTTCCGCATCTTTTGGTTTGAAATCAACAGATCTCACAGTAACCATTTCTTTACTAACTGATATGAATGATAGTATTAATTAGCCAGCTAAATAGTATAAGAGAATCAAAATCCAAATGCAATGAAAAAAAAAATTTTAAATGAAATAATTATATAAAAAATACCGATAAGTATTGCAGCCGGTGACTGAAAGACAATTTTTTTTTTAATTTATAGTTTTGTCCCCCATAATAAAGGATGCCACGATACAAAACTTTATTCTTATATAAGTATATTTGATTAATTTTCTTGATGAGACTGCTAAATTACTCATTACTTGTAAAATTAATACTAATGAATATTCCAACTAGCAATTCATCTAATTTCTTTGTTCAAATAGTCAGCATTTTGAATATGACCATACCCAACATATAACTTGTCTTAAAACTAACTAAACATTTCATTTTGACACAATCAATCCGAACTCCATTGAAACTTTAAAATAATTCAAACCTCCAATTGCAACTTACACATAAACTATTGCATATAAAATAACGTAAACGGATAATCAATCAATTTTAACACAAGCTAATTGGTTCTATATTACATGTAAGAAACGGGCACTATCAAGATGCATAAAATTTTGACATTTACAATATGATAATATAAGGAAAGAAGTATATACACCCTTTCATGCATGCATGCTCTGTGCCTACATGTAGTTTATTACATATATATATATATATATATATATATATATAAACCTCAAAAAAAGGATCAAAATTAAGGATTTTCGTTATCTAGAGATCATGATCAATGTACCTGCAGAACGTAGTGAATCCAATGTCTAGCTAGCTAGCTACTTAAACAATAAAGTTGATGCTGAATTTATTAAGAGATGAGTCTGCAGGCGCAGCTTCTATCCTTTCTTTAGTTATGTAGATATAATACTTTTTCTATTGAACCGTCTCCTTTCTTTATATGATACTGATTTCTGAGAAAGTACATGGGACAAATGTCACCTTCAAACACGTACTGGACAAGTATTGCAGGAAAAAAAATGACAAAAGTAAGAAGGAAACATATGAAATGTTTTGCTGCCAATTTACAAAGGTTGTTGAATAGAAAAGAAAAATTTTTAATTGATTAATTACTGTGACTTGACGAGATGTTAATAGCAGGAGGAAAAGAGCTTGAACTTGAAGAATTCAAAGTTTGCATTCTTTTATGAAATACCGACCATTAAGTATGGAAAGTTAAATGTGACAAACATTGGAAAATTTTCTATAAATGACTAATTTTTGTCAATAAAATTAACTAAATAACAATATATATTTTGAACAATTTTTGTCTACTTCGAATACAGCATCCATAATGTTAAGAGATATATATACATATCATATTTTTATTAGTTTAGTATAAAATTGTCAAAAAATTAATTATTGAATATAATACATTCTAAATAAATAAAAATTTTCTCGATCAATCGGTCAGCATAAGCTAAGAATTAACATAAAAATTAAATATTATTTTGCATAGTAATTGAGTTAGGTTTGATTGAGTTTTTTACACGTATATTTGAGTTTAAAAATAGAGAAAATAAATGGAAAAAATTGATGGGAAAGCTTTGCATGAAGCTTCCCAGAAAAATTGCAAAGACTAGCTAGCCTAGATAGCAAATATAATAAAACCATAACTGATGTTAACCGATTTTGTCAAAGGTTTCCCACGTCAAACACTTCACAAAAATGTCTAGTTTTAATTTGAACGAAAAAGAAATAAAATAAGGGAATGTTTTTTTTTTTTGAATATAAAATAAGGGAAGTTAAAGTCATAATCCATGCATATTTTGACGTTCAAAATGGATTGATGCCTCTTCTTGGTCTTCTTTAATTTCTGTTGTGACGTGATTTACTAAGACATTGTTCAATGGCACTCTTTCTCTCTCTTTTTCTCTCTCCCACATGTTATCATTAAACTCTAATGCATTTTAAATACTAATGGTTGAAATTAAAAAAAAATTATCATTTTTAAGAAGTGAAGTAGTAATTTAATGGTCTTTTTCTAAAAGAAATTATAATATAATATTTAAATTTACTATTACTCGTTTATAAAATTAATTTTTGTTTAGTTATAAAAATGACTGCATCCCTTATATATGCAGTTTATAAAGATTTAAATTGTTTGATTTTCTACTAATAAAAAAATAATAACCATGTTAAATATAAAGAGTTTATGAGAGGAAAAATATAATATCATATATACAAGCTATAGTAATATATACTAAGTGACGTAGTGAAAGTCTTTAATTAAAAAAAATAAACATAAAAAATTCGTTGATTCAAATTAAAGTGTCAGAAATTTAATCTTTTATAACCTATTGATTCAAAAATAGTAGGAAATAGATATTAAATTCGTTAATTTTAAAAAAAAATGCCAAAATTTGAAGAAAATATAATTCTATATAAAATTGTCTCCAAAACAAAACATATCAGATAAATAGTGTTCATCAAACTCTAAAAAAAAGACAAAAAGGCTGAATAAAAATATAAAAATAAGGGATCTTTACATAAATAGATAAAAAAAAATTTAAATGTTGTTGACTAGAAAAACTTTCAAAGATATTTTTTAAATTTTTTTTTTTTTAAATTTAGCCAACTCCTCTTATCATTAGGATTGTCTTTTTTTTACTGATTTTTTCAACTTTTTTACTTTATACTTTTTTTAATATTTTATTTGTTTTCTTTTTTAACAATTTTTTTGTTTTATACTGTTTTTATTTTTTTTTTCTCAATATTT
>CATIWM010352831.1:0-12203 GCA_949671775.1 Mallotus repandus | reverse complement strand
TTTTTATTAAAATTGAATTAGATTTAAGTGAATAGAATTAAGGTTGCATGTTAATTAAATTAGGGTTGGATGTTATAAAATATATTTTAATTGTTTTCTTCGTTGGCTTGTTTATTATCTTGGTTATTTTTATTTTATTTTATTTATTTTATATGATTTGCATTTTTTTTCTTTTTTAGGTTTTAGGTTAATTCACTAGATTCATCTAATCATTAAATAGGCTTAATAATTTAATTAGGATTAGAGTTTAATTAATTAATTTGATCTTTAGGCCCATAATTAAATTTAGATTTTAGGTTAGAGATAATTTAGGCCCACTTAGTTTATTTAGACATAAGTTCACTTAGATTGATTTAATTTAATTTAGACTTAGCCTATTAACTTAGTTCTTTTTCCATAATTTGTAGAATTAGGATCATATTAGATTAAAATATGTAGAATTAAGCCAACTAATTATAGCCCTTTCCATAATTTGTAAACTTAGGACTATTTTAGAAATAAAATAAATAGACTTAGGCCCATTTACATAAAATTAAGTAGGATAGCTTAAATGTTTAGAAAGAACAAGAAGTTAAAGAACCAGAAGCTGTAGATGATGAACAACCAAGGTTAGAGGGACAGGAACAGGTAAGGGATGATGTCTAGGAACAAATCATTGTTTGTTTACAACAACCTAAAATTGATGCAACAGATATGTCAAAGCATATGTAAGTAGGAAATAGTAACTTCAATGCTAAAGATGTACAACAAGTTGCAAATGATGAAGAATCATGATAGTCAATCATGCTTTAGGATATTGGAAAGCTTTTGTGAAGCTTTGTGTAAATTGGAAACTGTTTGTAAATGATAGTGAATCATGACTATAAATCCTGATATTGAATTTGATGATTAACAAAAATAAGGAAATCAGCACCAGCATTGCAGCAAAGTGCACCTAGCGCTGCAGCATTGTGCACCTAGCGCTGCTCAACTTTTGCTTGCCTTTTTCATTACCATATTTGACAGGAATTAAACCAACCATTTATTTTGGGTTTTGCATTCAACAACACACATTTTCTGTACAAAACAAGATTTATTATATAACAATTAACAACATTTATAGTGACTCTAACTTCTTTTATAAATATCATCTTTAGCAATACAAGTAGGAATCAACTGTTAGTGCTAACATGTGCTTCAATAGCAACCATTACAACTACAAAAACAACATTTACAAAGTGCTTCAAGCACTGCATCCTACAAAACTAACACCAAAACACCTCTGACCTACTTACTAAGTACAACTATAATACCCACGTTAAACAACCAGTTAATAATCATAACACACGGCCACATCTTCCACTTATAATTCTGGCCTATTTCTTGGGCATTTTTTTTATCTCCCTTCAAAGCTTTACAAATTCAAGCTCGAATTCACTTAATTTGTCCTGCTGAATTCTGTCACCACATAAAGACTTCAATGTTGCATTCTCAAACTTCAAATTAGCATTCTCTTCCTACAATTCTCTAATAACCTTCGAAGCTTGGGCATCAAACGGTTCATCATGCTATTCAAAGTATGAACATCCTCTTCTATCTCCATATCTTCTATTCCTTCCATTTTTCTTCTTCTACAAATACATTCCAATTATAAATATATTTTTTCTTATATTATACATACACAAATCAAATCTCAGTCATTGCTCTTTTACCCCCAAGCTCATAATGCACGAATAGAACCTTTTTATTGCATTTTGTTCAGTCCAAGCTACCCACCTTGGTGCTTTAAATTATAATAGCAGAATCTTGGTCACCCTTTGTATTTAAATTTTGGACCACCACAGTGAGGAACTCGTATTCTTGATGAAGCTTCTAGACCTCGCATTTTTTATGTTGATTCATAAGATGAAGACAATGATCATCGGGAAGCTATTGACATTTTATTTTTTATTTAGCAGAAGATTTAGGATTGCCAATTTGGGGGAAAAAGTTCTAGGGTTTATCCTACTCAATTTTCGGGGAATAAATTCTAGGGTTAGATTTCAATTTAGGGATTTTTTTTGTCGTTAATATTTTTAATAAAATATTAATACTTTAATATTGAGAATTGCATATGCTCAATTCAGTAAAAATTGACCTGAATTTGGGTTTAAAGGGCCTAATGTTAGAAGAATTGGGCTTATTTATGGAAAAAAGTAAATATGGGCTCATTTGGTCCTGAGACATAAGTTTAAGGGCCCCTTTGTGTATTAGTACATTTCAAGAATAACACAAATTCAAGATCATTAAGCCATGACCATGAAGTAAAAATTATGAATTGTGACAAGAATAATAATTTTAAGAATGACACACTCGCAGTTATAACTTTGCAAACCATAGCAAATAATATATTTCTAAAAATTCAACAATATATATCGAAAGGTTTAACAACCAACTAAAATATATCTATAGAATTAAAAAATAAACACTTTCTCCCCATTTGCATTAAATATAATTCACAATATCCAAAATAAACATAAATACTTTCTCCCCCTTTGTAACTATCAAAAGCAACAAGACATAGGTTGAACACAAAAAATCCCAATCACAACAAATGTTTACCAAATAGTAAAAGGTCACAAGCATGTCAAGTTCTAAAAAGACTTAAAAAACCTACTTAAAAAGAAAATAGAAATTCATGATATAAAATGGAATGCAAGATGTAGAATTAGTGATATTCATGGGGAGGAGGGAGATCGTCCTTTAGGTAAAGACATCGACAACAAGATTATCAAGTTTCTTGTCCATGGCTCCAAGTTGCGACCTCAAAACTGAGAGAGCAATCCTAATTAGCCCAAACTTATCATCAAGATAGAGCTTGAGCTAATTCAACATACACTGAATAAAATTGCTTGCATCTGCTTCTTCATCTTTTTTAACATTCTAAAATCTTAGCCTCTTCTTTGAAGGGTGAGAGGGCTCACTCTCAACTAACTGCTAAAATTTAACAATGTCATTTTCTTGCCAAATTGTGTTCCCATGCTTATCAATCTCTTACCGGTGAGCTGTTCCATTGACTATATTCTAATTGTAGAGTTTTTAACATAACTCTCTAGATTGAGTTTATCACTTGGTTTGATGGGAATAGGGATAGCAATCTTAGCATTTGCATCCAATAATTTCAAATATTTTGCAAGAGTGGTGATGTAACCTACAACCTTAATTTTACTAGTTTAGCAGTGGTAATGCTCAATAAATGGTCAACAAAGATTTTTGTCGAGGCGAGGTCTTTCCCTTTTTCTTCACATCATAGAATAAATAGCTCTAATTTCCTAATATTCCCATGGCTTTCCCCTTTAGAAAGAACATAATAAGATACAAAGCGATGCCGGTATTTATGCATAAAGGAATTGAAGTTAGAGCTCTTGGTAGCCTTAGGTCTGAATAGAGTTTCCCCAGTAAACACTTTCCAGATAGTGTGTCAATTGTTCATTTATCAAGGTTTGTTTTTAATCAAAAATCTTAAAGGAAATATAATAGTCCTCTTTTATTTTCAAGGTTGATATATATTCAAGAGTAAACTAAGGAGAAGTTAACTCATGAAGGTTTTAAAAATTCTCTTGATTTTAGATTATCTAAAAAGTTTTTCATATTTTCTTCATAAGTTAATTCTCTAACACAGACCCAATCAATGGCACGAGTAGAAAGAATTGGGCATGATTGGAGTACCTTGTATCTTACTTGTTGTTCCTTTGACTATAACAATGAGAGCACAGGGTCTAGTGGGGTTCTTGGAGCTGTTGTCTACCTTGTCCCCTTTTTTATTACGATACTAAGTGTTGCCATGATAACAACATGATTCCAATGGGGACTGAAAGTGACATCTCAATTTTGATCAAATCCCACTCGTGATGAAAAGGTAATGGATGATAATAAGGATATGAAGTGTGATTTTGTAAGTGAAAATCACTTGTTTATGGTGAAATTTTGAAGGTAAAAAATGATTTTGGTTAAACAAAAAAGAAGGTTATGTGCGGTGTAAGGAAGAAGAAAAAGACGCTTAAATACATCGACATTAACCTTAGTTTTAAGGTGGCATCATTGGCAATGCAAAAAGCATCATGATTAGGATGCTTTTAGTCATGACTAATGAAAACATGTGTCACTGCTAGTGATAAGTCGTTTTTACTCACGGTTAAACATATTTAGTCACAACCAATGACATAAAGAGTCATGACCATGATAGAACTATCATAATCAGGTTAAGTTATTACAAAAGTAATGATAGAGATCATGATAACTCTTTGTCCAAAAATATTAGGGACAATTATGATCTCCGCCTTGAGGTTTAGTTAAAACAACTAGTCCGTCCCTGCATTTTTAAGAGTCAATTAAATACCCCTTGAGATTTGACTCCGTTAACTATTTGCCCCTTCTGTTAAAAAAATATAAGAATATTCTGTTAGTTCAAAGAATAAATAATGGTCAAAAGTGTCAATAATAAGAAAATTCCAAAATTATCCTTACTTGATTTATTGATTTGGACTGATATACATAAGTTTAATAGTTCAGTGACTAAATTGTAAATTTGATTATAAGAAAACTATCATTTAACTCCTTGAAACTTCATGTTCTCATCCATACCCTCTCCTGCACACACTCATCCACAAATACCATGAATCCATGAAAATCAACACCACAACCACTTGCCACCAAAGACGACCACCACCACCATCTGCCATCGAAATCAACACCACCATCTGCCATCGAAATCAACACCACCACCACTGAAGAAAACCATCACCACCATCCACCATTGAAGACAACTCCCACCTCCACTCTTCCATAAATTAACACGATCACCATCACAATCCCATAAAATTTTAACAACAAATCAACACCACTACATAAATAAAAAAATTGCCACGAAATCCCATAAATTTTCAAGAACAAATTAACAAAAAATCAACCAAATTTTCAATAACAAATCAATGAAATATTCAACAAAATCATAGAGGATTCAGAATGGTGGTGGTGATGATGGCACGGAGGAAGGTCGAGCATGATGGTTCTTGCTTTCGTAGAGAGAGTCGATCAACACCTAGCCGCCACCTGAGCCACCACCACAACCATCGACTTTTTCCTTGTCTCTATCGAGGATTGGGTTCACCACCGCAACCATCGCTTTTGTCCTTATCTCTGCGGAGTGCTCTCGAGAAGATGACAGAGCGGTGATGGGGAAGAAAACACAGATGATAGTGATGGGGATGGGGAAGAAAATGCAAATGAGGTGATAGGGAAGAAGGAAAGGAGCTGTGCAAATTATTTTTTTCTTAAAAAATATAATTTTGATTTTTTTTTGGAAAAGAAAAAATTTTAATTTATGAGTTAATTAATTTGGCAGCTAATTTTATTAATTATTAATTATTGGTGTCAGAAAAAAATTATTAATTATTAATAACTCTTGGTATACAGTTGGTAAATTATTAATTATGAATATTATTAATAATTATTTATTTTTATTACCCTTAAAAAAATATTAATTATTAATAACCCTTGAGATTTGATAATTCATATTTTTAATAAAGCTGGTAAATACACCTAAATAAAAATAAAAATATTAATAATATGTAAAGAAAAGTGAATAACTCTTGGTTTAATGCTGGTAAATTTAACAATATTCTAAGGGTAAATAAGTCTTTTATATTAGTTAATGGTTGTTTTTGACGGTAAGGGGAAAGTAGTATATAATGTCAAATCTCAAGGGGTATTTAGTTGACTTTTAAAAATACAGGGACAGACTAATTAATTTGGCCAAACCTCAGGGGGATGATTGTAATTGTCCTAAAATATTAAAAGCATCAAAACTAATGATAAAAGAGTCATGACTAGTGACTAGGTCATCATAGTCATGAAAATCATTTCACTAGTTATAACTTTAATAAAAACATGAATTCATTTTGAAAAATAAAACCTTCACCACCAATAACCAAAGTATAATGATCATGATGAAAACTCAAAATTTGCAAAAAAAAAACTTTGAACTTGGGTTGAACCATTTCAAACACGATAGGGATCAATTCAATATTGCATCACAATTAATAAAAATTCAAGTATATAACAAATTAATCACTCAAGGTTCAAACAATTGATTATAATGACACAAATAAACATATATCACAATGAATTACAATCCAACATACCAATCTCTCTTTTGATGAAGTTCATTCTTTCTTCACAAAGAGGTTGGCAAATATATCCACAAGTTGGTTAGTTGTATCAATAAATTCCAATGCAATATCACCTTTTTGCACATGATCATGCAAGAAATGATGCCTAATGTCAGTGTGCTTACTCCTAGAATGTTGAATTAGATTCTTGGATAAGTTTATTACACTTGTATTATCATATTTGATTGGAATATGATAAAAAACCAATCCAAAGTCCATGAGTTGTTTAATCCACAACACTTATCCACAACCGCAATTATGTACTCAGTTTCAGTGGTGGACAATGCAACCGAATTTTGTTTCTTACTAAACTAAGAATAAGAGAATTTTATAGAAATTGAAAAGTAACAAAGGTACTTTTCCTATCTAGGATACTCCTAGCATAATCCGCATCGGAATAGGAAACAAGATCAAATGATGCATTTTTATGATACCAAAGTCCTAAATGAGATGTACCAATAAGATATTTCAAAATTCTTTTGACTGTATTTAAATGAGACTCTTTAGGAAAAGATTGAAAATAAGCACACATACACACCATAAATATAATATTGGGCCTACTTGTGGTAAAAAGAGGGAGATTGTTCACTATTTGCATGATTAAACTCCTAATTTTGATCTTTAACAATCAATTTAAGTTTCTAATAATTTCATTCAAGTGTGTAGGAACTCAATTATTTATCAAGATAATGTGTTCAAGTCCGGAGATGTGAAATACCCTTATAAAAGTATATTTCATTGCGGTATTATATCCCAATAATACACTTAAAATATCCGGAGCTTTTAAGTGTCAAAAGACACATTTTTGGACTTACAGGTGTCTCCTCAAGAGTGCTTCACGAGCCCCTCACGAGCACTCTACCCGAAGCTTCAATTTTGAGCTTCTTTGAGCAAATGAGGCAGTGATGCTCACGAGGAGTGCTCACGGTCATGAGCATCCTCCTGATATTGGAGGCCCAATTATTGGCTTAAGATAGCCATAATTTTGAGTTGTTTGTTTATATAAATAACTCCTAGAGTTCAATTGATGTTAAGACACTTGATTATTACAATTCTCATTCTTAATATTCAAAAAGCTCTCAAATTCTTTCAAAATGCATTTTATATATTTGTATAACTCTTGTGAGAATTGGTGAGTGTTAGAATAGATATTATTTTTCTTCTATTTTCTGGGTTTAAGAAAACGGGAAGTGAGATTCTATTCTAAAGGAATTGGTTTAAGTGTTTAGCCATTAAAATACTTGAGATTTAGTTTTAGAGTAAGCCTAGAAACTCTAGCTTATAAGGTTGTAAGAGTGAGCCTTAAATTCTTATGTAATCTCAATCTTATGACTAAGATTGTGGGTGATTAAAAATTCTAACTTGGGGATAAGTTAGATGGAGACGTAGAATTATTATTGAATCCAAACTCCTTAAATCGTTATGTTCTTTATTATTCCTACTCTAATCTCCTTTACTTCTTATTTATTCCTTAAATTCGTTTTAATTTTCTAAAATCCTCTAATTGCCTTATTCACCCTCGCCCTCTAAGGCATTTCATATAGTAAATCACTTGATCCTTGCTGCTTGAGTCTTGCTTCTTGAATCCCCTTCTCTTCTTTATGATGAGATTTCTTAATTTTCTTAAAATCATAGTATATTCATCATCATTCTCACTTGATTCACTATCACTAGTGTCTCTACTTGCCTAAAGAGAATGCTTTTGTCCATCTTAGCCTTCTCTTCCTCTACCATTTGATTCAATTTAATTTTATGAGTGAGAAGCTTCCCTAAAAGTTCATCCATAGGTAGAGTAGAAAGATCATTTGCTTCTTCAATTGAGGCTATCTTATCTTCCCAAACCTTTTAAGGAAAAATCATAAAATTTTTATTGTTGACATCCTCATTCAAAAATTTATTACCAAGTTTCCTCACAGAGTTGATGAGAGTGATAGGCCTACTATACATGTCACTAATTTTCTCATTAGGCTTCATATTAAACAATTCATACTCTCTTCCAAGCATTTGCAATTTCTTATCCTTAAATTAGCTAGTACTTTCATGCTTGGTCTTTAGACAGTCTTAAATTTCTTTGGCTAATCTTAAATGGTCTATTCCATTGTATTCTTCCTTACTCAAGCCACAATAGAGAATGGTAAATACTTTCTTATTTCTCAAGTTGGACTTAGATTGCTCATCACTCCATTCCTTCCTAAGAATGATTACCTCATTGCCTTCATTATCTTTCTTTGTTAGAGGACTCTAACCCTCTTCAATGATATCCCATAAATTTACTCCTTCACTATCCAAAAATATCTCCATCTTGTTTCTCCAATAAGTATAATTTGTATTATCAAAGAATGAAGGTCTTTATAGCAAGGACCATGGATATTAGGGGCCGCAATAACTTGACATGTGGAAGCCATGATCTTTTCTCTAAGATGGCTAAATCTTTAAGAATAGAGACCAAAGCTCTGATACCAAATATAATTCCATAAGTGCCGAGAGAGGGGAGGGGGGGTGAATTAGATTTTTGAGCTAGAAATGGAATTTTGAATATTTAACAAAGAGCAAGCTAATAAAGAGTTAGAGAATAATAAAATGAAGAAAAAAAGCAAGAAAGAACATGAAGAATTTATAAAGGTTCGTCCCTCAAAGCCTACGCCTACTCCGAACCACTTGTTGAGAGTTTCAATCCATTATCAATCTACTTCAAGGTGTAAATCAAACCTTTACAAGCTTAAACCTAAGCTACCAAAGTGTTTCTCCCAAGGCTCACACTCAAACCCAAATGCTAAGAACAATCCTCTTAGCTTACAAGTATTAAAATCCCAATCCCAACTCACTCAATCTCACTATTAGGCTATTAAATGATTTTATTAAATACTCACCAACCCACAATCAATAACACTCTTGAGATAGAGAAGATTATAAAGAGTAAAGATGAAGAACTTAGGCGATTGAAGATTAAATTTAAGAATAAATGCTCAAAGATAACTCTTAGTGTTTTTGCTTAACTTTATTCACTTTTTTCCAGCTTAGCTATGAGTAGTATTTACGCTCTCATAGAGAAAAAGAGCTGTTGGAGGTGTATTAAATGCAAAAAGAGCCATTCAACCACTAGAATAAAGTCCTCTATGACTTTATCATGACTCATGACAAACATCACTATTGGTCACAACAATCATGGTGCTAAAGCTGAATTTGAATTTGGCAGCTTTCATAAGTGATGAGTTTCTAGAAATCAACAAAGGTCATTATTGGTTATGTTAAGTTGATCACCACTCATGACTAGTGTGTCATGACTCACTTCACTCATAACGATGGTGGTGAAACTGGTCATGACAAATCTAAAAAACTTTTGGAATTTTACAAATTGAACCTTAGTAATTTTGCTTGGAAAAAAACTTTTATGATTAGAATTTGCTTGTAACCACTTGTAATAAAGATTCCCATTATATTTGACCATTTTTAACTTCAACTTTTGCCAAAAAATTTGATATTCAATTTTGGCCCTTGTCATCGGTCAAGATGGGTCCATTACCACTCATGACAAGCAAGTTATCACTTGTGACAATGTTATCATGCCCATGACTGAGTTGAAGACTTAATGAAATCAAAATGTTGACTTTTCATTATTTGACTTATCCATTCATGATCATGATGCATTTATCATTGCTTGTGCCAGGACTTGAATATTGCAAATTTAATTAACCTTAATAGAAAAATTTAAACACACAGATTAAATATAATTTTACTTAATTACTTATGACCATAAAAAATGGTTGTTTTACCCCTCAAGGTTCAATAGGTCCAGTGATGTTAAAAATAATATAATTTTAGTTGTTCTGTTTATTTTCAACAATCCTAAATCATTTCTTTTATTCCCACAAAAATATTATCATTTTAGTTATTTCTGTCATTTCTACCATAATGTTATGTTTTAATTGAGTGCGATTTGAATTATGGACTTACATTATCATTTCCTGTTAATTTAGTGTTTTGTGGATGTTTAGGAGCCTATATCTCTCCTAACCTATGTTTTGCAGGTAGGACTGGATTTACTTTTTTGCATTTTTCTTTTGATGTATTTATTAGGAAAGCGATGTAAATAATTATAATTAATTTCTTTACTTTTCATTTCTTATTTGATGTGCATGTATGGGTATATAAATTGTCATTCCAGAACTAGAGTGATGCGGTAATCGGACCTAAAATCTCTGATGGGGACAGTATTCGTTGAGTGACCCGATATTGACCCTAACTTTTTTATGAAATCAAGTGGCGACTCCACAAAAATAAAAAAAAAATATATGTTCTTTAAAGGCAAAAGCCCTAAGGTTGCTCACAGTGGCGACTCCACTAGGAAATCTAATTTGAGAGGTCAATTCAAAAATGACTATTTCTCATTATATAATACTTGATCATGTGGCTCCCTTTACCATTGCATAGTACACATAACACATCACACGTGCACTACTAGTCCTAAATGCCCGATGATAATGAAAAGTGATCCATCATGACTCCTCAAGTCATAGGGTAACTGATTCAAATTCATAACCTTTAGTCCCAACGCATTTTATGAGTTATGAAATGATGTTGGACTCATTGATCAAAGGTTGTTAACCCTAGTCATAGGGGACATTCTCACTAAAGGAATCATTATACTTTCACATCACCTCAACCCATATAAATGAACTAGTATAAACTCTCACTAGGATCCCACCTGACTTTTATATGATGACTTATCCCATCTAGATTATCGATGTTTACTTTGAAAAGAAATGAATGATAAACCTTCAAATGGATCTATTATTGTCAGTGATATGCCCTAGGCCAATTGTATAATGACCATACTTTGACTTTGTCATATTTTTATTTTATTAATAAAGAGACATTTTCATTATTACTGGCTAATTCTAATAAGTTTCTTGAATAATTAATTTTATCTAAGGTCATTAAGTATATGACTTGATAGTAAAACTCTTAGGTGATACATGAATTTTATTCTAAATTAACCCTTGTCTATCATTATTGTGGGAACAACAATGAATAAAGACTAGTATGAGGTTGAAAGATGATTATGTTTACTAATCATGTATGTAAGATATTAAGTTATATCATAGGTACATAATTGAGAAATGATGTATTAGATTGACCCACTATGAGAATACACAATGGATAATTGCATAAGTAATTATCATCATAGTAGTATTATTTTAGTCCTCTGATTTGAAATTACCATGGTTTTTTGCATAATTAGTTCTGCATTTTAACACATTTTTACATCATCTTTAACCAAATGGTAAAACGGGTTGTGATTAGATGTAGAATGAGTTATGTGAGGAATGTGAGTGATTGATATGAAATTTGTCCCTTATCTATGATGATAAGATATATGTGGGCCCCTCAATAAAATTAGACTGAGAAATAATGCATGCATGACTATGCTAGAATAAGTTGATAACTCTCAACAATTATTGTCTTATATAAATAATTATTATATTATTAATGCCTCAAAATGAACATTATTTGGCACAGAAAAAAGAATACTTTTTTTTTTTGAAAATGCTCGTGAGCTATTTGAAAAAAAGATCAAACAAGTGAAAATAGAATAAACTACAAAGAAAAATAAATTTATGAGTATGTATTAAGATCGTTAATTAAATGCAAATGAATAATGATGTGCTTGACTTGATCTAATCCCACAATCACCTACCCTAGATATTTTTCATCGAATTTGATATATTAAACTCACCTTCAAAAGGAGGTTAACAAAAAAAATACTTCTAATATCATTCTTGATGAGCTAATGAAATTTCTTCAATGTAAAAAAAAATTACACATAATCGTAGCTATCAACCAACGTACATACACTATAACTGAAATTAATTTGCAATTAAAAAAATTCGGATTGAAGTGGAAGGGGATGAATGTCCTCAACTTTTTGAAGGTTAAAGGCCATTTGATTGAAGAAAGATTTTTTGCATGTGATAAATAACATCGAACTTGATTTATTGAAAGTTAAAAAAAAAA
>CATIWM010352771.1:0-47094 GCA_949671775.1 Mallotus repandus | reverse complement strand
GGAGGTCACATTAGCCCAAAAGCATGCTTAACTCCATTTTGATTTGCATGATAGTCCTAGCTTATACACACTTAAACAAACATATTAAATGCTCAAAACTAAGATTGTTAAGATCAAAATCAAGATTGATTATTGCTAAGGTCAACAATAATGCTAATAGAGTAGTAGATTAATAAGGTTGTATTAGTAGTATTGGAATATATTTTATCTCTGAACTGGTGCTATAGTTTTGCCATTACTTTTGTATAACCTTTGTATGCCTGATTCTATTAATTAATATATTTTGATATGTTGTTAAAAAGATTAAACAATTTTAAATAATTTATTTACATATACAGTGATGGAGAATGCAGACACATACAATCATTTTGATGTGCTAGACTCAGAGGTAAAATGACTCTATCTTTATTTTATGTTATTGCAATGGCTAATAACATTATATTGTATTAATAGTTATTTGCATGCAATTTTTATAAATGTTACTTATGTAGACATGGTGGTGTTGTATTGTCTTTCCACCTACACTAATATTTAATTATGTGTTTATCACTGAGATTGTTTCCCATCCTATTTATGCTGCCATTAAATTATATCCCAGTTTCTTGAAGTTTCACCCTCCAGGTCCTGTTTAGGTTAGTTCTAATTCGTTTATTTGATGAGGATAATTATTATTCGATGATTTATATCTTATATGAACAAGTTTGCCTACATTAGGTTCGACTTTTATTAGATGTCTTACAAATGGAGTAATGGATCGATAGGATTGTATTAGCAGTACTGGAATATATTTTATCTCTAAACTGGTACTATAATTTGCCATTACTTTTATACACAGTTTGTATGCATGATTCTGTTAATTAATATATTTTGACATGATGTTAAAAGGATTAATAAATTTTAAGTAATTTATTAACATATACAGTGATGGAAAATTTAGACACATACGATCCTTTCAATCTACCAGACTCAGAGGTAAAATGACTCTATCCTTATTTTATGTTATTGTAATAGCTAATAACATTATGTTATATTGATAGTTATTTGCATGCAATTTTTATAAATTTTACTTGTGTAGACATACTGGTGGTGTATTATCTTTTAACCTACACTAATATTTAATTATGTTTTTAGCATTATGATTATGATGGCTTCCCATCCTATTTGTGCTACCATTAAATTGTATCACAGTTTCATGAAGTTTCGCCTTAGAATTCGTAGTTAAGTTAGTGTTAATTCATTTACTTGACGAGGATAATTCTCATTAGATGATTTAAATCTTATATGAACAAGTTTTCTTGCATTAAGTTCAATTTTTGTTACATGTCTTGCTAATGGAGTAGTATATCAATAGAGTTGCATTAGGAGTACTGGAATATATTTTATCTTTAAACAGGTGCTATAATTTTATCATTACGTTTGTACAGACTTTGTATGCCTGATTCTATTAATTAACATATTTTGCTATGTTGTTAAAAGGATTAATTAATTTTACATAATTATTGACATATATTATGATGGAGAGTGCAGACACATATGATCTCGGAGGTAAAATGACTCTATCCTTATTTTATGTTATTGCAATGGCTAATAACATTATGTTATATTGATAGTTAATAGCATGCAATTTTTATAAATGTTACTTGTGTAGACATGGCAATGGTGTATTATCTTTTCACCTACACTAATTTTTAATTATGTTTTTAGCACTGAGATTGCTTCCATCCTATTTTTGCTGCCATAAAATTGTATCCCAGTTTCTTGAAGTTTCGGTACTTAAGGTCCTGCTTAGGTTAGTTTTAATTTATTTGTTTGACGAGGATAATTTTGATTGGATGATTTAAATCTTATATGAATAGGTTTGCTTGCTTTAGGTTCAACTTTTATTAGATGTCTTGCTAATGGAGTAGTGGATCGATAGGGTTGCATTAGCAATACTAGAATATATTTTATCTCTAAACTAGTGCTATAATTTGCCATTACTTTTATACACACTTTGTATGCTTGATTCTGTTAATTAATATAATTTGACATGTTGTTAAAAGGATTAACTAATTTTAAGTAATTTATTAATATATACATCAATGAAGAGTGTAGACACATACGATCATTTCGATCTGCTAGAGTCGGAGGTAAAATGACTTTATCCTTATTTTATGTTATTGAATGACTAATAACATTATGTTATATTGATAGTTATTTGCATGCAATTTTTATAAATGTTACTTGTGTAGACATATTAGTGGTGTATTGTCTTTTCACCTACACTAATATTTAATTATGTGTTTAGCATTATGATTGCTTCCCATTCTTTTTGTGCTACCATTAAATTGTATCATAATTTCGTGAAGTTTTACCCACGAGGTCTTGGTTAGATTTGGCTAATTCATTTATTTGACGAGGATAATTCTCATTGGGTGATCAAAATCTTATGAGAACAGGTTTTCTTGCATTAGGTTCAATTTTTGGCAAATGCCTTCCTATTGGAGTAATAGATCGATAGGGTTGCATTAGCAGTACTGGAATTTATTTTATCTCTAAACTGGTGTTATAATTTGCCATTACTTTTGTATAGACTTTGTATGCCTGATTCTGCTAATTAATATATTTTGATATGTTGCTAAAAGGATTAACTAATTTTAAATAATTTATTGATAGTGATGGAGAGTGAAGACACATACGATCCTTTCGATCTACTAGACTCGGAGGTATAATGACTTTATCCTTATTTTATGTTATTGCAATGGCTAATAACATTATGTTATATTGATAGTTATTTGCATGCAATTTTTGTAAATATTACTTGTGTAGACATAATGGTGGTGTATTGTCTTTTCATCTACACAAATATTTAATTATGTGTTTAGCACTGAGATTGTTTCCCAACATATTTATGTTGCCATTAAATCGTATCCGTGTTTCTTGAAGTTTCACCCTCGAGGTCCTGGTTAAGTTAGTGCTAATTCGTTTATTTGATGAGAACAATTCTCATTGGAAGATTTAAATCTTATGTGAACAGATTTGCTTGCATTAGGTTTAATTTTTGTTAAATGTGTTGCTAATGGAGTAATAGATCGATGGGGTTGCATTAGTAGTACTAAAATATATTTTATCTCTAAATTGGTGCTATAATTTGTCATTACTTTTGGACAGACTTTGTAAGCCTGATTCAGTTAATTAAAACATTTTAATATGTTGTTAAAAGGATTAACTAATTTTACATAATTTATTGACATATATAGTGATGGAGATTGCAAACACATACGATCCTTTCGATTGACTAGACTCGGAGGTAAAATGACTCTTTCCTTATTTTGTGTTATTGCAATGGCTAATAAAATTATGTTATATTAATAGTTATTTGCAAGCAATTTTTATAAATGTTACTTGTGTAGACATAGTGGTGGTGTATTGTCTTTTCGCCAACACTTAATTATGTGTTTAGCACTGTGATTGGTTCCCATCCTATTTGTTCTGCCTTTAAATTGTATCCTAGTTTCTTGAAATTTCACCCTTGAGATCTTGGTTAGGTTAATGTTAATTCGTTTATTTAACGAGGATAATTCTCATTGGAATATTTAAATCTTATATGAATAAGTTTGCTTGCAATAAGTTCAATTTTTGTTAGATGTCTTGCTAATGGAGTAGTAGATCGATAGGGTTGCATTAGTAGTATTGGAATATATTTTATCTTTGAACTGGTGCTATAATTTGTCATTACTTTTGTACAGACTTTGTATGCCTGATTCTGTTAATTAATATATTTTGATATGTTGTTAAAAGGATTAACTAATTTTACATAATTTATTGACATATACAATGATGGAAAGTGCAGACACATACGATCCTTTCAATATACTAGACTTAGAGGTAAAATGACTCGATCCTTATTTTATGTTATTGCAAAGGCTAATAACATTATGTTATATTGATAGTTATTTGCATGCAATTTTTATAAATGTTACTTGTGTAGACATGGTAATGGTGTATTGTCTTTTCACCTACACTAATATTTAATTACTTGAAGCTTCCTATCTTATTTGTGTTGCCATTAAATTGTATTCTAATTTCTTGAAGTCTCGCCCTCGAGGTCCTAGTTAGGTTAGTACTAATTCGTTTAATATTTTTTTAACTAAAAAATTATTAATATTATATGTATGATAAGTGCAATGTCAAACATAAACTTAACCCATATTTAGCTTCATATACTTTTATTTTTTTTACATTTACTTCTTACACTTTTATTCACATAGATTCACTCCTTGCATTTCTACTTTTCTATATTTCTTTTTTAACAACATATTAGAGCACATGTGTCAATTGCTATAATTGACTCCTTGTATTTTTACTTTTCTATATATTCATTTCTTTTTTAACAACATATTAGAGCACGTATATCAATTACTATACAAAATATGTATATCCATATAAATGAAATTAGAACTGTTAGATTGATGCTAATTCAATTATAGTCATTGATACATTTTACAAATATTGGTACATAAAATAATTAATGGTTGTAATTAAATTAAAATAAATCTAACGATTCTAATTTTATTTGTATAGATATAAACATTTGTACCATAGTAAGAGCCGCTATTTAAAATATTTATAAAAAAAATTTTACATTGACTTTTGCATTTATATTTTTACTTTTCTAGATATTGAGTAAACTATTTTTTAAAAAATGCAAGTCATTTTAAAATATATTTTTACTCGCATTTTTACTTTTCTACATATTGAGTAAAATATTTTTACCCACTTTTCAATACATTGACTTTTTCACTTTTATTTTTAAAAACATTAAGTTCATATATTTTTATTTTGATCACATTGACCCCCTTAACTAATATGAATTTGAAATTTTTATCAATTATAAATAATTTTTAATCATGCAAAATTGGTCAAAACTGATGCAAAATTTTTCAAGTAAATTGTAGATGTAAAATTGGTCAAAACTGATGCAAAATTGGTCAAAGCTGATGCAAAATTGTTCAAATATATTGTAGATGCAAAAGTGGTCAATACTGATGCAAAATTGGTCAAATATATTGTAGATGCAAAATTGGTCAAAATTGATCCAAAATGGGTCAAAGCTGATGCAACCTCAAACTGCATATAAATAAAAATTAAGTTAATTCTCATACAAGACCACAATCATCAAGCAAATCATTTCACCAGACGAAAGAAAGAACTAGTTCAATCATTTCTGTATATGGAATGAAAGCTCTGTATCCAAGGCGATACCGTGGCTTTTCACCCATTTTATGATAGTGTTTTGCTAGTGCAAATACCCACGACGATCACACTGTGGTGTTTTGTCGGGACTCATGAAATTAACTAGGTGCTAAGGAAAAAATGGAGTTATTCTTCATCTGCACTGTGGATTTTCCATGCATATCCAATCACGGTTGAACTAATAAATACCAGCAGACCTTTGTTGGTTAAAAAAATGAATGTATGCTATAATAATGATTGTAAATTCACACTGCATTATATGCATTTAAAAATAACTATATACTCATATGTAACTGATCACGAACATAGGGTGATTAGTTATGCTCACTTCAACCAGTTTATTTGTCATCTTTGACAGATGTGGTGGTACCTCTTTTATGTAACTAATTGGAATGATTAGCTCTGGTTGCTTCAACCAGTTTGTCACCTTGGGCACATCGGGTGGCACCTCCTTTACAAAAAAAAAGCATATAATTTTAATTAACAGCAGTAAATAGTTGCATATTGTTCATCTAACGTTTATTATGAAAAAAGAAATATTATAGTCATGCAAGAGTTCGTTCATAAATTGATTGAAATTTACATATTATTATTAATGATAAACACATTGTTATTAATGAATTTTTATAAGTAAAATATTTATAAATAATTTAAATAAAAATAATTAAATTTTTTATAGATAATTTATAAAAAATATCTATAATTATTACTTATTAATTTATTATAACATATGAATGTACCAAGATAGTGAACCAACAAATTTTCCAAATTTTTATTTTTACTTATTAATTTGTTATTATATAAAATTTAGACAGTTTGGCCTTTTACTAATATTAAATTAAAATCCTAATATTAAATTTGAAGAAGCAGAAAATCAGTTTGGCAATATCCAATATGACAACCGCGAGTATGTCCCACATCTGATTTAAACTCAAATTACAACAACTCCTTCCTTAATGGCTAATGAATATTTATGCCCTATACATACATATATATATATACTGAGTTTGTGAAGGAGTTATGCGTCGGTCTAATGGTTGATGACTTTCTCACGAATTGCCAAACTGGTTTTCTACCTCAGTTTGACTAGTGTGTTCAACAACTGTGTGAATGTTGCTATGTTTAGCAACTTCTTGGAGATTATCAGACTGGAGAGTGCCAGACTGGTTGTCTACCACAATTTGACCAATGTGTTTAGCAACTATTTGAATGTTGTTATGTTCAGTAACGTTTTGGAGATTGTCAGACTAAAGCGTGCCAGACTGGTTTTATGCCTTATTATCAAAATGAATTGGCATACTAGTAGATTGTTGTTCCTTTAGCTCTAAGTTATGGGAGGTTATGACGTCCCTTTTTGAATCCAAGCTTCTTGATCAATATAGGTAACAAGTTCAAGGGTGGTTGTGATAACTTTGGTTGAATCTTTATGAAATAGAAATTTACTCTCATCAAACACCATATGTCTAGAGATATATACTCGATCGGACACCGGATCAAGGCATCTGTACCCTTTATGCATGGATCTTATCCTATGAAAACACATATATGGGTTTTCTTTGAGAACTTATCTTTCCTATAATGGCAAAAATATGGATAACACCTGCATGTTATAATTCGGGTCAGTACCAAAGAGTTTTAATAATGGTGATTCCATTTTTAATTTATTTGATGGAAATCTATTAATTATAAACACTGATGTAAGAAATGCATGAACCAAATATTTCATGGGAAGTTTTGACTGAAATAACAAGGTTAAGCCAGTCTCAACAATGTGGTGGTGTTTCATTTCGGCAACACCATTTTGCTCAGTGGTGTTAGGACATGAAATTTGGTGACTAATTCCACATTATTGAAGATGGTTTTTAAAATTAGTTGAAGTAAAGTCACCACCTCCATCACTTAGGATGATTTTAATTTTCTTATTAAATCAATTTTAAATGAGTTTTTGTAATTTAAAAAATTGTTCAAAGAAATTAGATTTTCTTTTTAATGGAATTCTCCAAGAATATCTTGAAAAATCATCAATTATGATTGCATAATACTTAAAGTTTAAGAAGAAACATGGGCTGGTCCCTATAAGTCACAATGTAATTTTTCAAGAGCATATTTAGCAATGCTTATGGATGGATTAAAAGGGAGTTTGTAGCTTTTTCACATTTGACAAAAAGGACAAATGGTTCCTGTTTTTTCTATTTTGAAATAATAATGAATTCTTTATTTTGTAAAAATTGTAAAACTCTAAAAGTTACATGACCTAAATAATGATGCCAAATGGTAGTGGAAACACTATGGGAAATTGAAGAGATAGCAAAATTTCTATATAAATTGCCTTTCTTGATGTTTTTAGCCATCACTTTTCCCTGTAAATCCTCAATAATAAAATTATTAACTGAAAATATAATATTTTATGCATTATCTTGAGTTAGTAGACTGACTAACAAGAGATTTTTCTTAATTTTTGGAACTATTAATACATTCGTTAATTTAAGATTACCATACTTTGTTTTTATATTTCCCTCACCAACATGTGTAATATCTAGGCTTTCACCATTACCAACATATAAAGAATCTTTACTATGGTAAAAAGTGAGTCTAGAAATTTTACCAATATGGTTCATGATGTGTGTAGTAGCACCCAAGTTCGCATACAGAGTGGGATCATGCTGATCATTTATAGCAAGTGCGGCTAAGGCTTATGGAAGCTCTTCCTCGAGTTAAAAAGAATGATCAAACATTTTCCAACATTTAATAGCAGTATAATTATGTTTACTACAAATTTGACACATTGTGGTGCCATTTGTCTAACTATGAGAAATGATAGGCTAGTTTTCTCCAGACTATGCTTTGTAACCATACTGGCCTTGGCAATACTGGCATTGGACTATTGCAGGGACAAAACCACGTCCTCTGGAATTGAATCATCCTCCATGTCCTCATCCTCTTCCACATCGGCCATAGTAGGCTTGTTCATGGATTGTTTGATGCCCATTGGCTTTAGCTTCCAATTGCAAAGTTGAATCATGTGCTTTAAGGGACATAATAAATTGGTTGTATGAAGGATATGGAGGCTTGGTTAGCATAGCCATTAAAAAATCTTTGTATTTAAAGCTAAGGGCTCGAGCAAGTTGAAAAAATTTATTAGTTTCATCAAGTGGTTTCTTGATGGCAGCAAGGTTGTCATAAATTCCTTTGAATTTTCGCAGGTATTCATCAAATGACATGTTCCCTTTTGAGAGTCATGTGGGTCTCATTCAAGAGAACCTAATTTTCTTTAAAACTTGGAAATAGTTTGTCTTTAATAGACTTACAAACTTGATAAGTTGTGGTAGTGTCATCCAAGTCGAGCAAAACATCTTCAATAATGGTTCCTAATAACCAAGTGGTTAAGTGTTGGTTTATTTATCTTCTGATGTGATTTTCATTGGAAGTTCACCTCCTTTTTCAAGATGATGTTCAACACCAAGGCTGTGAACTAAAAAGATTACTTGGGATTTCCATAAGAGAAAATTGGTTTGGTCAAGTTTTATAGTAACCAAACCGGAGCATTGGTGAAAATTTTATATGGTGAGCAAAGTTTCAAATGATGAATAGGCCATGGGATTGTATTTTTATTGTTTTGTCTCTTGTGTGTTAGGCTCTGATACCATGAAGAAGATAATAATAAAAATATAATTTCATTCTCTTAATCAAAATAGAGAAAAATTCTTTCCTATATATATAAATACACACAAGAGATAAAACATGAATAAAAGAAACAAAAAAGGAAATAAGAGGGGATTTTGGTTACAAATGTTAACCAAGATTATACCCCAATAATAAAGAACATATTCACAAATTAGGGAAAAAATATTCACTAGTTGTTGGAGACATTTAAGGAAGGAGCTATTGTAGTTTGACTTATTGTAATTTGAGTTTGAATTAGACGTGGGACATACTGGTGGTTGTCATACTGGATGTTGCTAGACTGATTGTATAATGAATTTAAAGATATGTCTAATAATTTAAGCATTTGCATACATCTTCCTCTTTCAGGTACAACAAATGAGCAAGGACATAGAATGATAACAAGACGTCAACTAGCTCTACATCTGGAGCGTGATCCTAAATTAGCTATTAAAACCCAAACGATAAGAGATAGATAGCTTCCTACAACTCTTACATGTCCCATTGATATAACAAAACCAACCATATGAAAAAAAGCAGTCTCTATGCCACATTAGCGAAAGGCAATAGAGCAGGAAATCTTGGCACTTCACTCAAATCAAACCTAGTCTCTTGTCCCACGACCAGCTTATGATAATGGCATAGGTCTAAATGGATATTCAAGACTAAGTTAAAGAATTATGGTACCTTGGATCGCTACAAGGTGCGCTTAGTAGCACAAGGCTACAACCAAGTTTAAGGCATTGACTACAATGAGACTTTTAGTCACGTAGTTAAAGTTATGACTATACGTCTTGTTCTTGCACTTACGGTTACTTCTAAATGGACATTGAGACAACTTGATGTCAAAAATGCTTTCATTCATGGAGATTTAAGTGAAATAATCTTTATGGAACAACCACCAGGCTTCAAGGATTCTTAATTGCCCCATTTTGTATGCAAATTACAAAAATCCATATATGGACTCAAACAAGCTCCGTGAGTTTGGTTTGATTATCAAAGTTTCTAATTCATTTTGGTTTTCTATGTAGTAATGTTGATTCATCCTTATTTATTTTTCATAACAAATTGTTGACCTTAGCAATAATAAATCTTGATTTTGATCTTAACAAACTTGATTTTGAGCATTTAATATGTTTTTTTAAGTGTGTATAAGCGTGCTTTTAGGCTAAATCGACCTTCAGGATTCCAGGAAGATTTTGGAAGTCTTAGAATTTTAAAATGAGAAAGTTGTCCATTTAACATTTGAAGTAGAAATCACAAGCTTTCCAAATTAGTCTTACTCGTCAAAATCTAAATTCAGTTGGGTCTGGAAATCTTCAATTAAAATCAGCATATGCAGTTTTCATTTCAATATAAGAAGCTCTTAGTATTTCAATAATATCTTGAGCGACAGATGTCCAATTGAAGTGATTCAAAGTTCTAAGGAAAACTAAGACAAATACCTATAACTTTTATACTAAGTCTAATTCGATCATCTTCAATGTCAAAAAGTCAT
This sequence comes from Mallotus repandus, assembly GCA_949671775.1. Taxonomy (NCBI): domain Eukaryota; kingdom Viridiplantae; phylum Streptophyta; class Magnoliopsida; order Malpighiales; family Euphorbiaceae; genus Mallotus; species Mallotus repandus. Next base: position 36,698 of record CATIWM010352771.1, on the reverse strand, counting down.
GATCCCGACCGGGACCAAAATTGCATCAAATTGAAGAATTCATCTAGAACACATCTCGACCAATGTCTCGACCGGGACCAGTGTGATCTCGACCGGGACCAGTGTGATCCCGACCGAGATCATGGTAGTGATGACTGGGATCAATGTTGTCTTCAAACATAATGGCTATAACAGATATATTTTTGAATATCCCGACCGGGATCAGGGTGATCACGACCGGGACCAGTGTTTTTGCAGGCTAAAAGTTTAAATTTCATCCAAATGAAGTTTGAATTTGTTGGAAACAAAATTATTGTTTTTAACAGCTATAATTGAATTGCTCAACTATAAATACAACCTCTGAAGATCATTTAGAGGTTAAGAAACTTATTTTTCATTCATACATTCTCAAGCATTCAATTAAAGCTCAAAATTCTCTTTAATTCATTCTTGTATTTAGTAAACTCTTGTGAGAGTTTGGCGAGTGTTAGAATAGAAATTCTTATTCTTCTATTTTCTGGGGTTAAAGAAAAGAGAAGTGAGGTTCTATTTTAAAGGAATTGGTTTAAGTGTTTAGCCATTAAAACACTTGGGAATTTGGTTTTAGTGTAAGCCTTCAAAACACTTGTGAATCGGTTTTTGAGTGAGCCTTGAAAACTCTAGTTGTAAGGTTTGAGTTGAGCCTAAAACTCAAGTTGTAAAAGTTAATCTAGGGAAATAGATTGTGGTGATTCAAAATCCTAACTTGGGGATAAGTTAGGTGGATACATAAGATTATTGAGAATTCAAACTCCTTAAATACTTGTGTTCATCATTATTCTTTCTCAACTTTCTTTTACTTTTGTTTATTTATTTTTAAGTTTTGATTTTTGTTTGATAGCCCTATTCACCCCCCCCCCCCCCCCCCTCTAAGGCATTTTCAAATTCATTAAACTTCATTAAACTGGGAAATAAGGATACATCATCAAGACCTCCATCAAGAAGTTATTCATCAATATGACTTTTACTAGCATTATGCTATAGGGTAAAAATACATTGTAAAAAGGCTGGGCTCTAGCTAGAGTCTTGGAAGGTTCCTACACAACATTTGGAAAACTTTGCCAGACATTTAGATTAGCTTGAGAAAGTTCAACCCTAGTTATATCATGAGCAACAACATTGGATACATGATAGTTCGAAACACTTGGACAGAAACTAGCATTCAAAAGACAGTTGATGTTGGGCTTGGTCCATAACATTCTCGTCTGGATAATGGCAAGAGAAAGAACTTGATCCATTAGACGACAGCTAAACTCGGTATAATGGAGCAAAGATGGGCATTAGCTTCTAACTTGAGCAACTGCAGTAGTAGATGTGGGTACAAGTCCATCACATGTGATTGAATAAAGAGGATCATCTTCTCTAAAATATAAAACGCAAATACATGTTGAAAAATAAAGAATTTGAAGCCACTTTTTCAGAAAAAACATAAAAGTAGATTTAATATCCTTATCATATGGGTTAAGGTTGTTAAATGAGTCGTTAAGTAAGGAAATGTTGAAACTAGTGAAACAATATATGATAATAGAGGTATATGTAAAACATAAAATAGTTAAAGATGATTTAATAATTTTAATAGCTAGTGGGGAGATATGTGACGTTACTTCTTTTATTGAGGATTGTGATAGTTTAAAATTGAGTAATGAGACTAATTTTAGTAGACCAAAAATTGGTAGGGGATCTAATGAGGAGGGTGTTGGAATATATGAATTAGGTGGTGATTTAAATGGGAGTCTTATAAATGATTTATGTTATGGAAAAACAAATTCCAGTGTTAGATCTAGCACAAATGGTTTAGATGATAATATTAGTGAGGAAAATGAAAGACAGGTTATGGATAATATTGAGAAAGATGTACATAATTTATGGAACAAGAATTTTGAGCTTGATGAAGAGCACATTGGGAGGTAATATGATGATTATGATCCAACTGATTATGAATTTTTATCTAGTAATGATGAAGAATTAGAAGAAGCTAGAAAGGCTTTAAAGGAAAGTAAATAGAAGAGAATTAGAAGACCAAAAAATGATAAAGAGCCAGAAAATGCCACTAAAAATGTTAGAGTAGAGCAAAAAAATGCACAAGATAATAACTAGGCAGAAGGTCCATGTGTTACAGTTAATGGTGATAGGGTTGAACATTAGGATTTAAGTGGTGAATATAGTGTGGTTAGTACTGACAAATCAAATGGTGATCATGCTAAAAGAAGGAAACCAACACTACTAGTATTCTAGCAAAAGGGTTAAAAAATATCATTTAGTTTGGGTATGAGGTTCAACAATCCTAAATAGTTCAAATAAGTAAGTACAAGATGCATTTCAAGAAAGGAGGGAAGTGAGATTGGTTAGAAATATAAAAGAAGAAGTAAGAGCAAAGGGTGTGAAGAGCACTTATCCCCGGATGATTATGAAAACTTATTATTTTTTAGACAAAAATTTATGAGCTAAATGCTTTGATTAATAGCTCTTATGTTTTGAGGACAAGTAATAATGTCCTATTTTTAATTATAGTCTAATATCATTCGCAATATGATTGTTATTTAACTTTTCTAAATGGACAACTTTTCTTATTAATTGTAGTAACAATTGTGCTAAAAGTCACTTTATTATATTTTGTCTTTAAGATAACAATCTTCTTTTTAACTATCCTATTTTCTTAATTTTTTTTTCATTTTTAAAGCTTAAAGGCACAATACAAACATGGAGTATATATATAATGAATAAGAACATAGAAATTGAGATCCTATTATAATTTACTATTGCCATAAAGTTATAAGTGACAACCTACAATGCCCCTGTTTATAAAATTCTAAGAACAACTAAAAAATTTACAACTTTCATTGGTCTAATCCTTATTCATGCATTTTATCAAACAAAACATGTGCATATCAAATAAGTATAGCATAATATAGTAACAAATTATGCTTTCAATAGTGTAATTTTCATTCATGGATTTATCAAATGAAACATCTATATATAAAATAAGAATAGCAGAGCACAATAATAAATTTTAAACAATACTTCATTACATTATATCCAACCAAATACAACCACACCATAAACTTCAACATCTAAATTGTTTTCCCTCGTAGAGAAATACAAATTTTAAATAGTAAAGCAAAAAAAATTACAATTTCTACTTGAATATTATCACCATAGTGGATAAAATTACAAAACATCTACTGTTCAGGTGTGTATTTTACTTTACTTTACTTTCTATTTTTTAATTTTTTTCATTTCTTTGTTTTTTTAATTAATCTTCAATCATATAGGAAAATTAAATTAAAGTACATGTAATTTGATTGGTAATAAGAACAAAAATAGATCTAAAAATTATATATATATATATATATATTGAATCAAAGTAGACCATAAATTGAATGTAATTGTACTTTTGTCGATAATGTGAAAGAAAGAAATAAAAAGAAAAAAAAGTAGCAGATGGCTTTCCTTTTTTGGTCACTAAGTATCTTTATTGACCATTGGTGATTCTATATTGTGTAGATTTTTTTTGAAAAACTCGATATTTTTGCATATAATACTTGATATTCTCAGTTTATTTGGATTTTCTTAGTTTATAATGTTTAAGGAATATTCACAGCTAGAAAATGCACATTACATGATCTAATGAAATTTAAGTGAATTGTGGCCTTAAGCACTTTTAGAAGTGTTATGTACTTGTCCTTGATCGGAATAATTTTCTAATTGAAGGTATACTTGGGAGCAAAGTTGCAGTTATTGAGCTCATTTCTTTTACAACTTATTAGTCTTGAGTTAAATCATTATTTCTTTGTTGTAGAGCACGTTGGAACCAAGACTACAGTTCATATTCGAAGTCATGCTCAGAAATTCTTCTTTAAAGTCTCTAGTTATAGTTGCCATTATCTACCATAATATCTATGTGCCTTATTAAAGTAAGTTGATATTTTTTAGTGACCCTTAAGCATGCAAGCATTGTTGTAAGGGTTTACTTATAATGCTTGTAAGCATTGTTCAGGATGTTTTGTTGGCAAGCTACAAGTTCAGGTACCTTCATGTGTGTGTCAAATGAAGGGGTCTCATAATGCGGCTATGATCCTAAATTTTGGAAGTTATTAATCTTACTTTAATTTTTTTTAGGTTATTTTACGCAGTTTTTGTCGTTTCTAGTGAGAATGCTACTGTTGCTAAACCGGTAACAACTTTGTAGGCTCACCTTTCTTAGTTGCAGGCTACCATATCTTTTGCTTGCTAACTAGGATGGGCAGAGCAATTGATTGATTTAAGATTTGTTCTTTAAGGCACCAACTTACTTGGCTCTTTTAAAATTGTTGTTAATGATGAAGAATATGCTCCTTGTGCTAGTATAAGGTCCGCAAACATAACCATCGATGTTGATACTATTCAACAAGTAGTTTTTTATCCTATTTATATTATATGTACTCTAGTTAAATGTTAACTTCGATGTATAGACTCATACTTTGTAGAATCATTATAATTTTTATTCAATCATATTTTTCATCAAAATTCAGCTGTCGAATGTCAATATTATTTAATAATATTTTAATCAAATTGATTTAAATAGTTTGTCTATTAGGAAATATTAAAAAATGAATTTTAAAATTATAAATGGAATGAAATATCCGTTCCAAAATTAGAAATGGATTACAAAAATCTATTTCTAATTTAGAAACAAAAATTTTGTTTGTTGTTGCTAGAACATAACTGAAATAGAATTGCTTGCTAAATAAATAGTTGTGATCTCTTAAAATTAGAAATGGAATAAAATATTCAGTTTCTAATTTAGAAACAGAATGTTATCTTGTGGTTTTAAATTAGAAATGAAAATATTTTGTTTCTAATATGGAAATGGAAGCGTTCTATTGCAATTCCATTTTAATTAGAAACGTGACTTTAAATTGCGTTGCTAATCAGATTTGCAACGAGCGATATACCAACACTTGGATTCTATTTCTAAAATAATTGGAAACGGATTTATTAATAAATTAGAAACATAATTTTCTGTTTCCAAACAGTAATTTTCTTGTAGTTGGTATCGATATGGAGATTTTTTAGATTTGGTAATAATACTGGAGATTCTATTTTTGAAATCCCGAAATTTTGGTATGGTTCTGGAGATTTTAAATCCCCAAATTTTCTCAATTCGTGTTCACCCCTACTTCTAGGGGTTGTATTCATCCATTTTCATTGAATACAATCAAATGGCTAATTATCAAACTAATTAAAATATATTTTTTATCTCATTTGGATGGGTGAGGTGGTGAGGTGGCTGTAATGGGAAGTTTTGAACGTGAAACGTCCCCTTTACTCAAGTAAAGTTTATAAGAGATTACAAAATTTTACACTAAATTTCATTTTGGTTTAATAACTTTAATTTGTGTCTTTTTTGTTACAAAACATTGAAATTAATTACACACTGAAGTCATAAAAAATAATTTTAGCTAATTTAGATAACGTGACATACTGAAGTTGCCACATTATAGACTAACTCAATAACAATTATCATGTCACACTGTCATGTCAGCTTTTTTCATGAGACTATTGATGATAATTTTATAAGGTTGAGTGTAAAATTATGGTCAATAGTCTTATGAAGAAGGTGGCGGGTCAGTATCATATGACAATTTTTGTTGAGTTAGACTATGATATGGTAACTCTGGTGTACCACGTCATCTAATTTATCGGACATTATTTTGGGCGACTTCTTTGCATATTAAAATCAACGTTTTGTAACAAAAACATACAAATGAAAGTTATGGAATCAAAATGAAATTTAACGTAAAGTTTGGTAACCTTTTGTGCAATTAACCTCTTAACTCCCAAGAAAATTATTCCTTGGGTGCCACCTATTAGATCAATTGATGAGTATGGTGTCCTAATTGGATTAGATAACTGTAGGTAGTAGGGTTCAATGTGCACCCAAGTGTTTGGTGACCACGACACTCTGTGGGCTCAAAGACCACTAGGGAATACAACACAGTCTATAAAATCTAGATCAAAGATGGAGTCGTCACCCGGGTAAAATTCAAGACACACTTTAACGACAAACTAGATCCCATGGAGGGTCCTCGTCCTCTGATACTAGGTTCAAAAACTGGGAATGAACTTTTGGTATGCCCATCTAATCTTGTGGTTGGCGTCTGTTTGTTTCTCATATTTTATTATTTCTAATTATTTAATTATTTCCCATTAACATGTAAAATTGCAATTTCCTTTAAACAATTTTAAATTTTACAATTAGGTCCAAATTTTAAATTTTAAATATGATTTTACCTTCTTTGATTGCTTCAGTTCACCTTCTTCTTTCTATTTTCACTCCTATTTTCCTTTTTTGAAATCCCTTTGTATCTTTTCCAACTTCCTCTTTCAATATTTTAAATTGATTACTTTTTTTACGTTTCTACTTTTTTTTTTGTTTTGTAATCATTCTCTATTTCTGATTTTTTTTGTTTTTCAAAAACCTCTCTCCTAAAAACCTCTCTCTCTCTCTCCATACGATTTCTTTCTCTCTCCTTACGATTTCTTTCTTTCTCCTATAAAAACTACTACCTTTTATTCTAGACACCAAAAACTATTTTCCACCATCTTCTCCATATTCTTTACCATTTTAGCAATGGCCTCTCGTGCTATCAAATAGAAAAAATTATGCTACTGTATGATTTTTTTTGTTGTTTTAAAAACAACTCAGCACCACTAAGACACTGCCTTAATACTAAGGGGTAATGCCTTAGTGCTAAGGTGTATCGCTTTAGTGGCTTATCAGAGGACTATTCTTAGACCACTAACCCAATAAGGGATAAAGAACTAGGCTTCACACTTATCCAAACTTATTTTGTTAGATTTTCATCATTGGGCCTTCACTCTTGGGCTGGACTAGGCCATCTGTCAACAATTTGCTCCCTATTTTTTTTTAAAATCAAAATGCAATCAATGTAATGAGATTTATGAAAAATCATAAATGTAAATAGTTAAAAGCATACAGATTTTTAAGTGTTAAACTTTGGAATTAGATGTCCGAGAAAAGCATAGAAGCAAATAATCAAAAGAATAAAAATTTTTAGAGTTAAATGTCCGAGAAAAAGAATTTGAAACCAGATGTCTGAGAAACTTTTGATGTTATTTCTAAACCTTGATATTCAAAACAACAGGCTTTCAATCAAAGAAAATAGTCTCGTGCTGTCTACCTTGTTGTATAAATTAAAGGGTTATAGACTATCTACTAGAGTTTTTGTTTGTCATCCTCAGCGTCCATTATCTAAGAGGACATTTTGACTTATTTTTATTGACATTGATGTCTAAAATCAAGAGGTAAATAGTCTCCCACAGTCCACACTGACATACTAATAAGGAGATTTGTGACTGTGATGTCTGTCATCCTTGAGGTACAACTTGAGAGGTCTAAAAATCAAGGGATTTCAATAAACAATTATAGATTCATGTTGTTAGCCTTAAACTATCACAAAAGATAAAGGTCATATAGTCACTCTAGCGTCAGACAAAGTGAACTAAAATGTGTTGTATAGCCTCTAGGCATTAGGTAAGGTCAACTAAAATGTGTCATATACCTTATGAGGTGTTAGACAAGGTTATTCAGAATGCGTCATATAATCTTTAGGGTGTCAGAAAATACATTCATAAAATTTTAAAGCTAATGTATATATGATTATAATCTTTGAAAACTTTTGAAATTGATTTGACAACACAACCTTGTCTGGCGTGTTCAATATTTATGAAAAACATTGTTCTAATGTACACAGATATGAGATTTAAAAAACTGACTAAGCAATGTGTCAATAATAACTTTATCCCTTACCTTATATTTGTAATATATATATTAAAAATATATAAATTTATATATTGGGCTTGGGCCTATAAATTGTGTCAACAATTTCAACGAATGAAAGATGGATAAAAAGCTCAATTTGGCCCTGAACTTGTATGATTAGGCTGAAAGGTTAGTCAGTTTTTTTTCTTTTTTGAAACTTCGTAACTTATTTATTTGAGTTTAATTTACAACAAAAATAAAGGTGCAAATTAAACTCTCATAAAAATATTTTTTTATATAACATTTTATTTATAGTTTTATGTTGAATTAATTAATATTTTATTTTTGAGCTTTTATTACTATAATAAAATATATTACTACAGTAAAATTTATTTAGTTTCATCTTCTATTTTTGACATGTCACATAGTAGATACATTTTGTGATTATTTTTTTAGTGAAGTCACCAATTGTTTATGACTATTTAGTTTAAAAAAAGTAGTTGCATATTTTCTTTTTTATAACATTATTTCAACTAACTATTAACAATTATTGGGCAAGAAGAAACTGATGTGAAAGCACTACTAAGGCATTTGGAATAACATTTTTCCAATAGTTTTCCAGAAGAAAATGTTATTCACTTATAAAATGCCTATATTCTTTAAGACAATCAATTTGTCTTTTTTGAAAGGATAGAATAACAAAAATTTATTAGATTAGTTTAAACTCTTAAATTTGTAATTTTTAAAGTGTAAATGGCTATTGATATTTTAAAATTGATTTCCTTTTCTTTATAAGATTGCTTTTTACATTGTGAAAAAAATTAAAAAATGGACAAAAACATATTAATTAGATCTCTATCCAATCAAAAAATTGAAGCTTTCTAAATTTTTATAATCATCAATATATATACAATAAACCAAAAAATAAATAATTTTTTAAATTTTTTAAAAAGTATGTATTTACTAATTGATAGTGATATTAGAATTAGTAAATGTTTAAAAAAATAATAATCACTTTTTATTTGATTATAAAACAACTAAATTTGATGTTGATTTCACATTATGAATTTTAAAACTGTTAGAAATTACTAAAAATTAATTAGATTAATTTTTATTTTAATATAATAAATAAAATGTTTTAGATATAAAACATTAAATAATATTGAAAAGCATTTATAAGTCTTATTTTATTAATTAAAATATCTGAATAGTTAGTCTATAAATTAATAAATTATATTAAATTTATTAATATTTTTATATATAGTAAGTAAGACCTCATTGAATTGAAAATCATAATCGAATTCAAAATTGTAGGCAAGCCACTAGCACAACACACATCAAGTTGTGTTTTGTTTATTGCCATTATTATTATCTTTTTTGTCTCTCAACATTGCATACATTCATGAATGTCGCCAAAAAGGTTAGTGAATGTTGAATTTTGTTTATTATTAATTTTAAGACAAGATTTGTAAATAATGACATTTATGTAAATAGTGGGTCCTTAATTAGCTCACCCACTAGTTAAAAAGAAATATCAAAATAATAGACAAGATGTTTTCAAATGAAAATTAATGATTTTATATTTTTTTATTGGTTGAAGTGGTTATTTTTTCATCATAAAATAAAAATAAAAAAAAATTTAAATTTATTTTCTTTATCTAAATGTTAAAATTTTTTATCACTTGAATTATTAAATTATTAATAGGTACAATTATTTCATTATTCCATGTTAAAAAGCAGCCTAAAACTTTGTTTTTTTATTGGATCATGAGTTAACAAAATCTTTAGTTGGTAATGTCGGATTCTTCTTTTCTTTTGCCTTTAATTTCTCTTCCCATTCGTTGAAGCAGCCATAATTAGTTAAATAATTCTTTCCTTATTATTTGAGTGTGACTGCCCATATTTGCACGTTATCTCAAAAAATTCCATATTACAATATAATTTTTCTTTTTTAGTAGTTGTGTTATGTGAGAGCATACTCGGGGCTAGAATTCCTGTTTAAGAGCACATAGATTTGAAGTTATTTATCTATTTATTTGTTTTTAATCAATGACGGCAGAAGTATAAACGAGTCAAAACACAGTCTGGAAGTTTAATTGAGTTGAGTTTGAATTCGAGTTATCTAAATAATTAATTAAGTTTAAATTCGGCTTTGAATTTCAAATTAACTGGTTCAATCTAATTCAGAGACCTAATTGAGTTTATATTATAAAACTAAAATAATGTTTATGTTATGTAAATAGTGAGATTTATATCCATAATCTCATAAATATTATCCTAATTTAACCATTAGGATGAAGTTAATAGACTTCATTTTATTCATTAAATTATATAATAAAAGAAAATTATACTTAACTAAATTTTATAAATAGTATTTATATACTTATATTTTGGAAATTAATTATCATTTTTTATATATTAATTATTTTATAATTATGTGATTTTATGATTGTATAAATTAATTTTTTATTTACTATGATATTAATAGTCAAATTTAATAATTAAATTATTTAAATTTTTATAGACAACAATTATAAAAATTTTTAGTCAACATGATTAATTAAGCTTAATTAAACTTAGTTCAAATTAGCTCAATTTGTTTAATTTGATCGAATTTGAATCCAATTTTGAGTTCTTTTAAGTCTTGCCTCGAGTTCAAGCTTGGTTATGTAGACTTGAGCTTGACTCCAAGTTTCTCAAAACTTACCTCTACTCAACTCTATTACACTTTAAATGAAGAAATAGATCAGTAGTCACTTCTTTTCATGAGTAATATGAAATATATTTGTCAAATTTTGTCATCATTGATTTGTAAAATTATTTTACATGTAAAATTATTCTATAATCCATCGGTATTTATAGCATTTGATTTAAAAAGAAAATACCGTTTCATATTGTATACCCCATTAATGTTTATATTATGTGACCACACTATTGATTAATTTTTTTCTAGACAAAAGGAATGTAAATAAAAAACAATAAAAATATGGTGATTAAAATAAAATTTTGCAAATTAATATAGCACCCCAGATGTAGGGCAAATTTTGCATGAAAATATTATTATTATTATTTTTAATATGGCACAGAATTTAGGGCAAAAACAGTGAAGGTGTAGTAGACTTTTCGAGATTTTACTTCAACATTGTACAAAGAAGATTGCAGTCTTAAGCAATTGTGACAAATATATATTACCTTAAATGAAGGTAAACGAGTATGTAGATGCTTCTTTTTTGTATGCATCATTTGGATGTGATTACTCTCCTAACCTATCATCTATTTGTTTAGAGCAATGTATGGAGAAAAATTGCAAACTCTGAACGAGGGTATTCTTCTACCCCAGAGAGTGCGTGCCTGCGTGTGCATGTTTATATATAAATCCCAATTTAATTTTAAGTAAGTACACCAAATAATTTAATTTTAACTATTTTGAACCTAACAACTTTAACTATTTTGAACCTAACTCATTTATCATCAAGTTGGGTTGAACCAAGTATTATTATACTCATTTAAAACTTATAAATTCAATGGAGTTTAAATCGAACCTAATTTTTCAATAAGTATGAATTATATGATAAAATTATTCATCAATTTAGTATCATCAAATTACTAATCAAATTATATTTTAGCAAATAATTAAATTTAAATAAATTTTTTATATTTACTCTAAGTACAATATATAAATTATATGTTCAAAATTAATTTATTATATTTTTACAAGCTTAATGAGATAAAATTTTCAATTTAAACTTATTTATTCATTAAATAAGTCAATTTAAACTTATTTATTCATTAAATAAGTCTCGATAAATAAGTTTATTTTGATAATTTTTATCATTAGTAATATAAAAGAGGAGAATTTTGATTTTAAAATTGAAACAATAATTTTACTTTGTTTCTGTACACGTAGTAATTAAAACAATATGCAATTGCAAATGCAATTATTTTGATGTGCTATGAAAAATCTTTAAAGCAAAAATTGGGTACCTAACATTCATTTTGGTGTAGCGTGTAGAGAAGGGATGCAATGAGAAACGCGTTTGCCATGCAAGCGGACCTTTTCAATCTTGACCGATGAATTTTCTTTTCTTTTCTTTTTTTTTACTAATTAATAAAAAAGTCAAACTGTATAAACACCGATAAATTATATAAATAAAAAATATTTTTTAAGAAAATAAAATAAAAGTTAATTTTACAAGAATGTCATTTAAATCCTGATGATGAAACCCTCATCCATAATCTTTTCATTGGTTCTCCTCTAGTAATTTACTCAATCATCCATATATATTTTACTCAACAGAAGAATAAATACTTGCATATTGCAAGATGATGCACCACTCACCATCACATTCAATTTTCTTTTGAATACTTTTCTTGAGGAGACACTATTGTAAGAATTTTGAGTTGTATGCTTACATCAAGAGATAGCCAAATGGTATTTTTTAATTCAATTGATAAATAAATTTTCTTCAGTTTTTAAATTTAATTTAAAATTTAATACCTTTTTGTAATGCCTCAAACTCACAAGGAAAAATAGGTGATAAACTTCATTTACATATTAAAATCTTAACAAACTATTGTTGATACCAAAAATTTAAATTCTAGACCATATAAATGGCTGCCATTATGCTTTGTACGTGTGATTAGTTCTTACAAAACCAACCTCCTTGTTTAAGCATGGAATGCAATGTGATGCGGACCAGATTGCATTGGAGTACATGGATGGATTTGATAAGAGGCAAGTGTGCAAGTGGGTTTTATGTGCCTCTAACTCCTAGGCACGATTGAACCACGGGACCCATAATATCAAAACGAAGCTAATTTAGAGCTTTATAACGGGTGTTACACGCTACATCTGTAATACGACAGCTTCAGGCCCAAAATCCATCGTTTAGAGCTTCATATTTTAAATTGAACTTTTATGTTTATTTTTGAGATTTTTTGGTCTTTTTGTGTTTTTAGCTAGGGTTTTTTTCTTAAATACTATTTATTTGTTGCTTGGAGATGTTTTCAGACAGTTTTCTTTAATTGTTGAATGAAATTTCTATTCTTCCCCAAATTTGGTATTCAATTGTGAATCAACGAATTCTTGGATGCCTATTTCCTGGTATTCGTATTGAATCAAATTGTTATAGAAGGTTGCTAGACGGCCATTTGTGCGCGACTCAACGACTTGCAACAATTATCTCTTTTATTTTAGGCTTTTGCTACGTCAGTTGGTATCAGAGCCGTAGTTCATTTGTTGGAAAAAAAATGGCATGCAAGAGACAACAACAATTGGATGATGTTTATGAATGTGAACAAGACCAATGACTCAATCAGCGGATGGATCGATTTGAGCAAATGATGGAACATGTTATGGAGAGGATGACAAACCTGTTTGAAAATCATAACAGAATCAATGATAATCAAAATTGCCGTAGGGAACCTGTTAATGAGAGTTTTGAGTATGAGGATGATTACGAGGAAGAAGTGTCGCACAGACGTTGGTGGGTTGCTGCAGAGGAGGATCACAGATGTTGAGAGACTGGAATGCAAATTGAACTTCCAGAATTCTATGGCAGCCTACAACCAGAAGAATTTCTAGACTGGTTAGCTACTGTTAAGGAAATTTTAGAATTCAAATGGGTGCTAGAAAATAAACATGTACCTTTGGTGGCAACTAGGTTGCGTGGTAGGGCTGTTGCATGGTGGCAGCAATTAAAATTGACTTGCACTAGATTGGGTAAAGAGAAAATCGCTTCCTGGTAGAAGATGAAGAAGCACATGTGAGCCACATTCTTGCCATACAATTATCAGCAATTGATGTATCAGCGATTGCAGAACTTGAAACAAGGCTTGAGATCAATAGATGAGTATACCACTGAGTTTTACCAACTGGTTGTAAGAAATGAAATTCAGAAGATAGAGGACCAGTTGGTGTCGTAATATATTGGGGGTTTGAAGGTGCATATTCAGAATACTGTGAACATGTTTGATCCTGTCTCTATTTTTGCTGCTCATTAAAGGCCACTAATGCTGGAGAAACAATCACGATGTGCTGCTAATATTGTCAATGTGAGTGCTGGTGCTGGTATTGGTAGTAGTGGTGGGGTGAATAAAATAGTTAGCAACAGCAGTGGTTCGGGCAATAACAAGGGTGTTGGGCAATTTAATAGAGCAGCTGACAGCAGTGGTATGAGGTGTTCGGAGTGTGGGGAACCTGGTCATAGACAATTTGAGTGTAAAAATACTGCTACAAAGAAAACATTGTTTATTGAAACAGATGACTATGATGAAGACGAAGTAGAGATTGAAGGTGAAGCTATGTATGATGAAGAAGCAGTAGATGAAGTGCATTTAGAAGGGGATGTAGGGACTGCATTAGTGGTTAGGCGAGCCTGTTTAACTCTAAAAGCTGCAGATGAGGATGATTGGCTACGGAGCAACATCTTCTAGTCCACATGTAGGATCCAGAATAAGGTATGTCATTTTGTAATTAACGGTGGCAGTTGTGAAAATATTGTGTATGATGAGGCTGTCCAAAAATTGAAGATTCGGACTTAGACGCACCTTATAAGCTAGCTTGGCTTAAAAAGGGTGATGGAATATTAGTGTCTAAACATGCTTTGATTCCTTTTTCAATTGGTTTGAAATATAAAGACACTGTTTGGTGTGATGTAGTAGATATGGATGCATTTCACTTGTTATTGGGTAGACCTTGGTAGTATGATAGGGATGTCACTCATCATGGGTGGAATAATACGTATAGTTTTATGATTGATGGGATTAAAATTGTATTGTTGTCTAGTAGACAGGTGTTGGAGAAACCTAAGCCTGCAGGTAAAGCTAATACCCTACTATCTTTGGCCTAATTTGATGAAGAGTTGCATAAATCAGAGATAGGGTATATAAGTGGGAAAGGAGGTGGCAGATTCAAATACTGTTCCAGAGGCTATGGCTTCACTTATTACAAAATTTAGTGACCTGTTTCCTGAGGAACTACCAGATGGGTTGCCTCCATTACATAACATTCAATACCACATCAATTTGGTGTCAGAAGCAGCCTTGCCCAATAGACCATATTACAGAATGAGCCCTAGTGAGCATGAAGAGTTACGCAGGTAGGTGGAGGAGCTGCTTGTCAAGGGCCATATAAGGGAGCGCATGAGTCCATGTGATGTACCTGCCCTTTTGACTCCTAAGAAGGATGGTTCATGGAAAATGTGTGTGGACAGTCAGGCCATCAATAAAATTACTGTGAGGTATAGATTTCCTATTCCTCGTTTAGATGATTTTCTTTATTAAATTAGTGGTGCTACTATTTTTACTAAACTTGATTTGAAGAGTGGATATTATCAAACTTGTGTTAGGCCTAGGGATGAGTGGAAAATAACGTTTAAGACTAGGGAGGGTTTGTATGAATGTTTTGTAATACCTTTTGGCTTATCTAATGCCCCTAGTACTTTTATACGTGTCATAAATCAGTTATTGAGGCCTTTTATTGGGGGATTTATTGTGATGTATTTTGATGATATTTTGATATATAGTGCTAACCATGCTAAGCACATGTAGCATGTCAGAGAAGTTTTTATAGTGTTGCGCAGGGAGAAATTTTATACTGCCATGAAGAACTATGTGTTTATGACCCCCAAGGTGCTGTTTTTGGGGTATGTAGTGTCCGAAGCTGGTTTGGAGCTTGATGAGGGTAAGGTGCAAGTAGTGAAAGAGTGGCCTAGACCAACGACTATGACAGAAGTAAGGAGTTTCCATGGCCTTGCATCATTTTATAGGCGTTTTATTTCCAATTTCAGCACTATTATGGCTTCAATCACAGATTTTATGAAAGGCAATAGGCTTGAGTGGACAGAAGAAGCAGAAACAGCCTTTGAGTTGATTAAAGAGTGCCTTACAATTGCACCAATTTTGGTACTTCCAGATTTCTCATAGCCCTTTGAGTTACATACAGATGCTTCGAAGGTGGGGATTGGGGCAATGCTTAGTCAAAGCAACAGACCTGTGGCATTTTTCAGTGAGAAATTATTTGGTTCAAAACTCAATTATAGTACTTATGATATTGAGTTTTATGTAGTAGTGCAGACAATGAGGCATTGACATCATTATCTGTTTTATAAAGAATTTATTTTGTATACAGATCATGATTCCTTAAGACATTTGCGTCAGCAGGATAAGGTATCACCTCGTCATGCAAGATAGGCAGCTTATTTGAAGAGGTTTACTTACGTGGTGAAATATAAGTCCGGAGTTACTAATAGGATGGCTGATGCTTTGAGCCACATAAATTGTTTGCTTGTTACTATGAGGGTTAAGGTGCCTAGTTTTGATTCTTTTCGTGATATTCTTGCTACTGACCCTTATTTTCTGTAGTAATGCAAGATGTGTAGGCTAGGAAGAAATTAAAATTTGTACTGCATGATGGCTTTTTATTTAAGGATAACCGATTGTGCATTCCAAATTGTAGCCTTCGCCTACAAATAATCAAGGAATTGCACGGGGAGGGGCATATTGATAGAGATAGGACTTTGTAGTTGATTCAGGCCTCTTACTTCTAGCATTCAATTAGCAAAGAGGTGGAAAAATATATGCAGAGGTGTAAGATCTGTCAAGTTTCCAAGGGAGCAGCCATAAACGCAGGACTGTATATGCCTTTACCAGTTCCTTCTCAACCTTGGACTGATATTAGCATGGATTTTGTGTTGGGGTTGCCAAGAACATAGCAAGGTAATGATTCCATCTTTGTTGTGGTTGATAGATTTTCTAAGATGGTTCATTTTATTCCTTGCAAGAAGACTACATATATTGTTAATGTGGCGCAATTGTTCTTTCGAGATGTGCATCATCTTCATGGGTTGCCTGCATCTATTGTCTCTGATAGAGATACCTGTTTTCTTAGCCATTTTTGGCGCAACCTATGGAAGATGGTAAATACTCAACTGAATTTCAGCAGTGCTTATCACCCTCAGAAATATGGGTAGACTGAAGTTATAAATAAGTAGCTGGGAAATTTGATGCGTTGTCTTATTAAAGATCATGTGAAGAGTTAGGATCAGAAATTATGCCAGGCAGAATTTGCTCATAAGCATGCTGTTAACAGGAGCAGGGTTTTTGCCCTTTTCAGGTTGGTTATTCAGTTCAGCCTAGAGGTCCTCTTGATTTGATAACACTGTCCATAGGAAAGTAGCATATTTTATTACTGGGTTACAGGGTGTTCATAAGGTAGTTTATGAAAATCTGTCTACTGCTAACTCCGAGTACAAGCAGATTATAGGTTAGAAACGTAGGCATTTGGAGTTCGAAGTGGGTGATTTTGTGTGGGCAGTCCTAACTAAGGATCGCTTTCCAGCTGGAAAGTACTATAAATTATCTGCAAAGAAGATTGGTCCGGTAGAGGTGGTGGAGAAGATCAATCCCAATGCTTATCGTATGAAACTGCCTAGCCATGTTCGCACTGCAGATGTCTTTAATGTGAACCATTTGATTCCTTTCAGTGGAGATTCTTCATATGATGATGTTGGGCCAAATTTGAGGCCGAATTTTCTATCACCTGGGGGGCATGATGCGGACCAAATTGCATTAGAGTACATGGATAGATTTGATAAGAGGCAAGTGTGCAAGTGGGCTTTATATGGCTCTAACTCTTAGGCCCGATTGAACCACGAGACCCATAATATATCAAAATAAAACTGATTCAGAACTCTACAATGGGTGTTACATGCTATGCCTGTAACATGACAGCTTCAGGCCCAAAATCCATCATTTAGGGCTTTATATTTTAGATTGAACTTTTATGTTTATTTTAGGGATTTTTTTTTGTCTTTTTGTGTTTTCAGCTAGGATTTTTTTTCCTCGATACTATTTATTTGTCGCTTGGAGATTTTTTCAGACAGTTTTCTTGAATTATTAAATGAAATTTTTATTTTTCTCCAAATTTGGTATTCAATTGTGAATCAACGAATTCTTAGATGCCTATTTCCTGATATTTGTATTGAATCAACATGTTGTAGAAGGTTGCTAGATGGCCATTCATATGCAAATCAATGGCTTGCAACAGTTATGCCTTTTATTTTAAGCTTCCGCTACGTCACAATGTTACAAGGAACTAACTACTACAATATAAGAGTTGATGAAACTCATCTCTAGAATTTGTATAAGCCAACTTATAGCGTATATAACTTGCATAATGGGTCAATAACTATTAAAGTTCAACTTCAATTTTGATTTAACATCCTTATTAGACCCTAACAATGTTTTTAGAAATAGAGAAAAGGAAGAAAACAAAATACACAGAAAAATGTAGAGCAAAATAATTTTTTTTCTTTATTTATACTTTTATGTTTTTTGTAGAAGAAAAATAATGTAAGAGAGTAAGAAAATAAATAAAATT
The DNA here is from genome assembly GCA_949671775.1 of Mallotus repandus. Taxonomy (NCBI): domain Eukaryota; kingdom Viridiplantae; phylum Streptophyta; class Magnoliopsida; order Malpighiales; family Euphorbiaceae; genus Mallotus; species Mallotus repandus. The sequence continues at coordinate 18,534 of CATIWM010352771.1, read as the reverse complement.
AGTATAGTAAGAGTTACGAATAAATAAGGATAATGGCAAATTAGTTATATAGTATACTTTGTCACTCTTCTTTTTCTATTTTTTCGAGAAATTTTACAATGATTCTGACCTTTGATAACTTGAAAGGCCAAGTCACTTTAATTAGATTTTACTTTTTATCGCTTTAATTAAATATTAAATTTTTATTAGTTTGATCTTTCAACTCTTTAAAAATCATAACTACTGTATAATATCTCCATTTTCTCTAAGGCAAATGTTGAGTTTGTAACGTGAATTTAATGGAGATTTATTCGTTTTGCAGTTTTGGATCATGTCTGTACTTCCAACCATATTGAGGTGTATGTTTTGTCCAATAAGAAGCACGACCTGAGCATGGGCGTGTTGGTGCCTATCCCGAAATTTTCATTTCTGTCCAAAGAGTGACACGATCTAAGATACAATCGTGTCATAAGCTGTGTTGAGATATGATAGAAGTAGATAAACAGAAATTAATCCTAACTCCCACATGATAAAAAAAATCAAAATATTTTGAGAAGAAAATAATCCTATTTGATCACTATACATTTCCAACATCAGAAAATGGAATAATCGAGAATCCTAAGTAATTGGCCGAGCCGCTAAAGTAACTAAAGTGGTGATAAATTCTGTCAGTAAAATAGGGCTTAAAGAAAATCTATCTATTCCCAATCTTCAGTAAAAATTCAAAAATTGGATTCGTTTATAATCTTATGTTAATTGGATTAATGGGGTCATCCGATTTATAAGTCATTAAAAGGAGTTCTAAAATACATATACAGAAAATATACCATCAAATTGCCTTATTTTCCTCTATGAGGAAAAATGAATTTTGTTCAGTGATAGGGTTGCAAATTGCCTTATTTCCTTGATAAAAACACATTTGAGCTCATATATTAAAATTCGTTTAATAAATGAGTCGAGCTCAAGCTATACAAAACTTGGCTCATAAAACTCGCAAACAAGCTTAAATAGAAGCTCGTAAGCCAGCTCGTAATTTTAATGTTTAATAATTTGATTTTAAATATATAATATATAAATTTATATTGTAAACAATATTTTTAAAATATATTATTAGAATAAAATTATAATTTTTATTGAATATATTATAATTTATTTAGTAAATTATTTATTTTTAATTTTTCTTTAGACTTGTTTAACCTCGCAAACATTTCGTGAACACTAAGTGCCATAGTGAGATATGCTTGATTATAAATGAACCAATCCTAAGCGAGCCAAAGCTCGGTTCAACTCGATTACACCCCTATCCAGTGGTGAGCATAGTTCGAAGCACAGGCGTGTTATAGGCCATGTTTAAAAGGGGTTTTAGTTCTAGAAGAGTACACAGGCTGTGACACGACTGTGTTACACATAACATGGCTGACCTCAATTTAGAAAACTATTTTTTCTCCTTATTTGTCTCAACTTATACCCTAATTGTATCAATACCTACTTTTAGGATTTGGCAAAGGTGATCTCATTATTGTTAGCGACCCTAACACTTCTTTGTACAGTCTTTTACAATATAATGAAATCCATGATTACCATACAGAATGCCACATCCTGGAGCTCCTTTTAAATAGCCCAAAATTTGTTATACTGCCTTCCACTGATCAACAATTGGAGATGACATATATTGGCTAACCACACTAACTGAATAGGCAATATCTGGATATGTCACAGTAAGATAATTCAACTTCCCAACCAATCTTTTGTATCTCTCAGGATCTTCAAATAATTCACCATCTTTTGTAAGCTATAAATTAGGAACCATTGGAGTACTAAATGATTTAGCCCCCAATTTTTCTATTTCAGATAGTAAGTCTAGCACATACTTTCTTTAAGATAAGAAGATTCCTTCTTCACTCCTGGTCATTTTAACTCCAAAAAAATACCTTAGCATTCTTAAATCTTTAGTATGAAATTGAGTATGAAGAAAGGAATTAAGAGATAAAATCCCTATAGAGTCACTACCAATGATTACAATATCATCCACATAAATGACTAATAAAATGATGCTGCCATTAGATTGTTTGTAGAAAACAGAATGATCAAACTTACTTTTTGCATGCCAAACTTCTCAACAACCTGACTAAACTTGCCAAACCAGTCACGGGGACTTTGTTTTAAGCTATATACGGATTTAAAAAGATAACATACTTTCCTATGCTCCCCCTGAGCTACAAAACTAGGTGGTTGCTCCAAATAGACTTCCTTTTGAAGGTCACTATGAAAAAAGGAATTTTTGATGTCTAACTGATGTAGAGGCTAATGATGAGTAGTTGTATTAGAAATAAATAACCTGACAGAAGTAAGTTTAGCAATAGGAGAAAATGTGTCATAATAATCCACTCCATATGTTTAAGCATATCCTTTAGCAATAAATCGAGCTTTCAATCTAGCAACAGATCCATCAAGACTAGCTTTTACTACAAACACCCATTTACATCCAATAGCCCATTTTCCTGCAGGTAAATTTACCAAGATCCAAGTACCATTGGCATCCAAAGCATTCGTCTCATTAATCATTGAATTATGCCATCCCGAATGTGCTAAAGCTTCATGAACATTTTTAAGAATGAAAATAGAATTGAGAGATGCAATAAAAGAACAAAAAGAATATGAAAAATGGTAATAGAAGATAAAAGAAGAAACTGAATAGGTGTATGTATGCTTACCTTTACGTAGAACAATGGGAAGATCATCACTAGGAACCATATTTATTTGATAGGAGGCTTAACAGGAGCCTAAATGAGTAAGATCAAAAGATGGTTTAATAGTATAGATCAACAAATCATCATCCTTCTTCTAACTAGTAGGATCTGAAGATGAAGAAAATGGTGTATGTTCCAAATAGGTAACATCAGCTGATATAAGGTACCTGCTAAGGCTAGGACAATAACACCTATATCTCTTTTACACCGGAGAATATCCAAAAAAGATACACTTGAAAGATTTAGGGTTAAGTTTTGTAACTTAAGGACAAACATCCTAAACAAAGCAAGTACAACCAAATATCCTTGGTTCAATGGGAAATAATGTCTTATTAAGAAAGATAATATAAAAAGGAGTATCACTGGATAGGACTGAGGAAGGCATTCGATTGATCAGAAAATAAGCTGGAGAAACAACATCAGCCCAGAATTGCTTAGGAACCTGTAAATAAAATAATAAAGTTGTAGCAGTTTTAAGAAGATGTTTATTCATTCTTTCAGCAACACCATTTTGAGAAGGTGTGTCCATATAAGATGTTTAATGAAGAATACCATGCTGGATTATATAATTGTGAAAGCTTCTGATAGATATTCCTTAGCATTATCACTTCTCAAAATTTGTGAAATCACACTAAATTGAGTTTGAATTTTTGTGAATGAGAGAACAATTCTGAACAATTTTTCATAAAAAATAAACATGTCATTCGAGAATAATCATAAACAAAAGTAACAAAATATCAAAACCCAGGTTTAGATACAACTGGTTAAGGACCCCAAACATCAGAATGTACTAACTCAAAAGGAGCATTAGCTCATTTATTGACTCTTGGACCGGAACTAAGACAATGGTATTTGGCAAACAACTGATAAGACTCGCAATATAAAGAGGACATGCTAGAAAACCGAGGATAAAGTTTCTTTAAAATAGGAAGAGAAGGATACCCAACCGGTAATATACTTCAAAAAAGTGATAACTTTGGTATATGCTATAGACTTTGGTATTTGTGTATTAAGGATGTAGAGGCCTCTAGACTCATGTCCCTTACTAATAATTTTCTTCGTCATAAAATCTTGAAATAAACAATAATTAGGAAAAAATGAGACATAAAAATCGAGAGTAAGAGTGGCTTTATTGACAGAAATCAAATTAAAGGATAATTAAGGTAGACTAAGAATAGAGGATAAAAAGGGTGATGATGTGGGATTAATTGTTTCAGAGCCAATAACAAAAGATGTTGAACCATCAACTAAAGTGATAAGAGAGGTAGATTTTATGTGACTAAAAGATAAAGAATAAACTAGAATTACCTATCATGTGATTTGTAGCATTAGAATCAATAATCCATTTTAAAGAGGAGAAAACAAGACATGTATTGGGTTTACTTGACTCGGCAATGGCAATAACAAGGTTTGAATTGAGGTTTCATCGCTTCTTGAAGCTAAGTCAATCTAGCATACTTATATATAAATATCATAATAGACTTTTCAGAGGTCTCAGATTTAGATGCAACATGGGTATACTAAGCTTTCTGATACTATAACTTCCGATAATCCTGCTTGATAAGACCTAACTTATGACAATAGTGACACACTATTTTCCTTGACTCCTGTCCATTAATACTAGTATTCTTGTCATAATTATTAGATCTCATGCCTTTATTACCACCACCACTCATGTATTGATGTTTCCCTAACTCAGATGTATTATGATGGCTAATAAAAGCACTGTTAGGCTGATCAAGCTAAATAGGCGATGAACTCTCTGTACGAAGAACCCTACTAAAAGTATCTTGTAGAGAAAAAATCTCTAAACTAGAAATAATTTGAGATTTAGCAATCTCAAACTCAGATGGAAGACCAACTAAAAAGCTTATAACAGTCATCTTCTCCTGCTGAGTTTGTTGTACAGTTACATAAGTACTAAAGGGAAGTAACATGTTGAGTTCTTTATATGTTTTCTTAAAATCCATGAAATAGCTGGTGAGAGACCTATCACCTTTGTCTGCCCTGTAAAATGCTTTACATACATCATAGATACGAGAGATATTCCCCTTTCTAGAGTACAAGAATTTTAAATAGTTCATTAATTCATTAACTTTCCTACAATAAGTAACCATACTAACCACCTTGCTATCAATAGAATTATGTATCTATAAAAATAATCAAGCATTTTCTCTCATCCAAGGTAGTCTAGAATCATCCTTTGGAGGATCATTAGTCAAATGATTATCCATAGAAATATTAAGCAACTATAGTTTAATAGTTTGACTCCAATTAAGATAATTTGTAATATTAAGTTTGTGTTATGTAATTTTAAACATCATCAGAACCACATCAGAAATAACAACAGCCTTTTTCTCTGCCATATTTTAAAAGAACAACTAAAAAGAAGAAAAAACTCAGAACTGAAATATTGATAAATTTTAGACAGAACCTGTGTAGCCAAAAAGGTCTCACAATGGTGCAGATGTAGACCTAAAAAGGTATAAAATCGAAGAGTGCAGACAAAAGCAAGTTGAATAACGTCGACCAGAGTAAATTTTGGCAGCTGACGCACCTTCACACGGATGAATTCAAGTGACTGGTCTTTACGTACTGACCGATCACCATAAATCTCACCTCCTTGGGCTGGCGGTATTAACAAGAGACCCTCTGAAGGTGACAAACTAGAGTTGACAATCTCTCTCTCACTCACACCCAATAACCCAAAACTTTGAATTTTAAGAACAGAAAACCCCACACTCTAATACCATGTAATCAAAGTAGAACATGAAGAAATAAGAATGAATTCCTTGTATTGCATTCATCAAATGTATAGGTACATATACAAGTGTAGGAGTCCTAATCTAAGAAGGAGAATCCCCTATAATCTATCATTATAAATCAGCCTATAAATTAGTATCACTATAAATTAGCCTATAAATTAGTATGTACATTACTTATTATATTGAATATACAGCCTGTAATAGTATTAAAAGATAAGACTACTACTTTGTTATGGATAAAATTTGAGCAGTTGTGCATGAAGAAGACCCTCACCAGTAAAATGCTTTTGAAGCAACATTTGTACTCTCATCGTACGACAGAAAGTACGTCCCTTGAGGATCATTTAACTATTTTTAAAAAGATAGTTTCTGACTTAGAAAACATGTAGCTAAAGGTGAAGAATAAAGAATGGGCATGATTCTTTTTATTTCGTACCTTCATATTATGCGACTTTTGTTGATACTTTATTATATAGTCATGATAAGATTTCTCTTGAAGAGGTGTATAATACTTTATTTTCTAAAGAGAAAATTAAACAATTAGTGGTTAATCCTAAGACTCAAGCAGAGAGTCTTGTGATTTGTGGTGGGATGTCCAAGAGAGGCACTAGTGATAATAAAAGGGGTAGGTCAAAGTCTAGGAACAAGATGATGAAGTACTAAAATGCAAGAAAAGGGGTCATGTCAAGGTAGAGTGTTCAAAGTTGAAGAATAGGACTAAGAGAGGTGATCATAAAGACGGTCAGGCTAGTGTTATTGAAGAGCTAGAAGATTTTGACAATTAAGAGCATCATTTTATTTGCTAAAATACAGCTAAGGGTGACAATATTATGGAAAAAGGTTAATACTCTTGATAATCTTGCTGATATGATGACCAAGTCACTTCCTTTGTCCAACTTTGTATGTTGCTTAAACTTGATTAGTGTTTCTTGGTAATTGGTGCCCTTAAAGGCTTTATGAAAGAGGCAGAGTTTTGTGTTGTTGTGTGCATTATGGAGTGTTTCGTGTTTTTTTTTTGGCTTATTTTAGTATTTTGAGAATTCATACCAAGGTGGAGATTGTTGAGTTTGTGATGTGAACTTTCGAGATTTGTTGGTCTTGAGATTTTGGATCATGGCACGACTATGCTTGAAACTGTGTTGAGGTGTATGTTTTGTCTAGTAAGGAGCACGACTTGAGCATAGGCGTCCTGGTGCCTATGCTGAAATCTGTCATTCTGTCCAGAGAGTGATATGGCCTGAGACACAGTCGTGTTGTAGGAGTGTCAAGATCTACCATTTTTTCCAATGATAAGTATGGCTCGAAGCACGGGAGTGCTGCAAAATTATGTGTAGAACAGGTTTAAGTTCCAGAAGAGCACACGGGTCGTGACACGGCTGTATGACGCACAATGTGACTAACCTCAATTTAGAAAGCTATATTTTTATCCTTGTTTTGTCTCCACTTATTCCTAGTTGTATAAAAACCTATTTTTAGGATTTGGCAAAGGTGATCTCATTAGTTGTCCTAACACTTCTTTAAATGCTCTTTTACAACATAGTGAAAATCCTCTCCTCCTTTGTCTGTGATTTTTTTTCCATTTTAGAGTTTTCCACATAAATTTCTATGTGTTGTTTTTCTACTTCTTTATTTTACCATTATTTTTTTGTGTTTAATTGTTTGCTTCTGCACTCTGATTGCTTCCACTGTGCAACATCAAATAAGATCAACTTTCCTTCCTCTTTATATTGTTATTCTTTTTCTCAAATAAGAAAAAATAATTTTCTTCTCATTTTTTATTTTGTCATAGACAATAATGTTAATGGTTAGTTGTTAGTAATTTTTGAAATTCTATTTATGGGTTATCACATGGTGGATCCTACAAGTCTAAATAATTCATGAAAATTATCTCACCACTAAAGATAAAACTTGAACCCAAAATTGCACTCCAAAAACAAGTGTCCTTAACATTTGAACTGAATCTCAAGTGCTTTCTTTCCTTATTTTACCTAACTATTTTCTACACTCTCTTATTTTTCTCTTCTTCGAAACAAATATAGTGTAAATTAGGGAAATACAACACTTAAATCCCATTATTTGTCGGGGCACCTTGGCCTAATAGCCGAGATTTTCACTGGCATGTACGAAATGTAGATTCAAGTCTCGGCTCCTCCCTCACCCCCAATTAATTTACATTAGGCCAAAAAAAATTATCAATAAATGAAAAGTTCAAGAAATGATTTTTATCAAAAAGTTGACTTTTGAGCTTCGATCCATCTTAAAATATTAGACTAGTAATTTAGTGGAGCCGTACTCTTACAGCAACTGACATTTGAAATTATGATACTGAAAATAGATAACTATTTCGAGAATTGCCTTCCATTGTTTGCTGGATACTTTTTCTCTTTTATTTTTTCTCTCTATTGCATAGTATGTCGTTATGGTAAAGCCATTCTTTTGTTTTCAATAATTGTTTTTTTTAACAAGTTGTTTTCAATAATTGTTTTTTTTAACAAGTTGTTTTCAATACTTGTTGTATTTGTAGCTTAATCTCCATAATTTAGAACTTGTTTATTAATGGTTGGTTCTAGATTTACACAATAGTTTTTTTATATTTTTTGTTGCTATCATAATTTATTTGATATACTCAATAAAACAATATATTAATAGATTTGGAGGTAAGTGATCATAAGTTGATGAATTTTAGATTCACTATATAACATAGATTTTTTTAAAAGTTTTTAGATAGAAAATACGGCATAATTTATGTTTTATTAATTTTTTGTATATTAGATATATAAAAGAGTTATGATTGAAATTTTTAGATATACAATTATTCCATAAATGTCTTTTTGATAATTATCTTCAGTATTTGATAATTATAAAAATTTTAACTAATTCAAATTGAATCGAAGGAACTTTATAAGAAAATTAAATTTTTTTATTACTTTTTTATATACAAGATTCAAATTTAAAAATTTATTTAAATGAATCTAAATTTTTTTAACTTGTTTGCAACCTCCCAATCCTCTTTATAATTGTTTTTTTGACTATTAAACATTGGTCGATAAATATATATTTTTAATGAAAATTTATTTTTGTCAAAATAAAACCAAATACAAGAATGGTTATTCCTTATTGAATAAGAATTTATTTAAACAAATGTTTTTAAGATTTGAAGCAACTTATTGGACTACATGCTCAGTCTAATCAAAATTTAATTTACCTAACAAGTTCTTGGAATTTAATGCAAGCAAATAGGGGAAAAAAAGAAAAAAGAAAAGATACCTCTTTCTCTAGTAAAAGAGAGGGAGACAAGGAACTAATGCTTGAAAGCCGTGGGGTCCAAGTGAAAGTTATTTATGGGGCCTACTGTAATGTAACCTAACTAATGAACTAATGAACCCATAAGATCATACCCAACTAATTACTTAATCAACAAAGATATTTTCATTTCCAAATGAGAACATTAAAAAACTTGAATACCTCTCTTTAGTTTGAATCTTTGCACTACTACTAATGAATGAATATCATTCATGTCTGTTCAGGAAAAAAAAAGTTTGAAATGTTTGATATTGAAAAATTAATATTTTTATCTTGAAATTTGATAGTTGATTATGTATTTTAATTTTTGTTATTTAGAGCTATTGATAAATCATTTTGACCCTAGTTTAAAGTATTTTCATAACATGCATCAATTGTAAATTATTGTTGAAAAACTATGGGTGTGTTTACTTATAGAAAATTACTCCAGTTTTTTAGAAAAATTTTCAAATGAAAACAAAAAATAGAACTTTATGTTTATTTTAGGTGTTTTCATAAAATCTCACTTGAAAATTATTGTCACAATTTTTACAATTTTAAGAGAAAAGTGTAAAACAAATTTTTGTTGTTTTCAAAAAATTTTCTCGTTAAAAGTATTAAGTGAAAACATAGTGTTTTTATTTGAAAACACATTATTTTCATTACGGCCTATTTTCTATTTTCTATTTTTTATTTAATTTTAATATTTAGAAAACAAAACAAACTTTACTTTTTAAGTCTTAGATTATCTCTTTACTTAAGTACGTATCATTATCTCTTTATTTTAAAAAACAAGTTGTAGATGAGAATAAGTGAAATATTTTCTGTTTTCAAAAAAATAAAAATAAAATTAATTATCAATTGCTAACAAGTAAGCATGTTTTACAAATTTTCTATGAAAATAAAAGATTTTTATTTTTTTTAAAAATAAAAAATGAAAACAGAAAATAGTTTTATGTAAGTATACACATCCTATACTTCTTCTTAATAGGATTCAAAAATATTAGATCCTTTATTTCAATTTCATGACTTCATCTTTATACATTCAAGCAACTAAGATAAGACTTTTTTAATACAATTGAACTCAAAGCAATTATTTAATATAGAATGAAAATGGAGTAGTTGAATAATAAAAATTCTTAGTATAATATTAGAAATTATAAAATTTATATTTAATAATTATATGATTGTTTAATTTTTTTTAACTAAATATAATTTTTTTATGATATATATATTGATTTTTAAAATGTTAAACTAAATTTATGTCATGTAATATTCTTATAAAAAAGCATAGAGTTAAGAAAAGAAGTGAGTTTTTTTAAAATTACTTAATTAAATTATAATTTTTATTTTATTAAAACCGTTTAATTAATATATAATTTTTTTATTTTATTCATATTTTAAAATTATTAAATAAATATGTATTAATTTATCGTCCATTTATTGTGCAAACAATTTAATGACTATTATGTATATATGTATATCTTTTGAAAAAATTGTCAATTAATTTAGTCAATAATGGATGTCGCATGTCGTAACTATCACAATAAAATAAGATAATTTTTTTATTAAAAATACTTGTATACCTTTTAATTAGAAAAAATATTTTATAAAATATTGTAAATAGCAAAGTAGTTTAAAAAAAAAAATCACAGCTAAGCAAATAATAGAATAAATTCTCTCCATAATTGTACCACTTGTACTCTTGATTTTAGCCTATCACTATTATAATTAGACTTTTTTTTAGTTTGAAAATGAGTGATTGAAAAATTTTGAAACTTTCTTTCCTTCTTGCTGGCTTTCTTGTGATCAAATTTTTCTTTGTGGACCAAAAACAAAATGAAGGTTTCTTCTTTTTCTCCCATCCTTGAAAACAAAATCTATTCTTTTTTATTGAATAATTTTTTTAATATATTTTGATTAGCATAATTGAAAATCAAAGAAAAAAAAAACAGAGTTGGCGTTTCAAAGGAAAGTGGTAGATAGAGAAAGTTTTGTGTCAGAGAAAATTATGAGAAGCTTTAAATGCGAGTAGGTTGATTGATGGGTTCTTTTTTCATTTTCTCTCTTCTTAAGGGCTAAGTATACCCAATAATAAACCCATTCCACACACCTGGGTTTATATATACATACACAGAGAGACAAAGTGTTTTTGCTTGTTTAAACAAACCCAATTCTTGAATTTGTAGATCCAAGTGCACCCTATTTAACATACGAGGTTTTCCTGATTTTGTGGGCAAATTGGAAACTGAAAAAATATTAAAAAAAGCAACAAGAATGGAGTTTTATCCGTACCCATGTCGTTTTTCTATGTCTTCATTGTCTTTCTTTGGAGATTTTGTTGAAAAAGTGAAGGAAGTTTGCAATTTTGCAGTTTCTGCCATCATTGGGAACATTTTCTCTGCGATCTTTACCTTCTTCTTTGCCTTAGGTTGGTATTGTTTTCTGCTTTCTTGTTTTCTTTTTAACATTTGGGGATTGATGTTTCTTGGAATTACTGGTTCTTGTTAATGTGAATTTTTTTTTTCCTTTTCCATTTGTTGATTGAACAGAATTTGATTCTTGGATCTGTTTTATGTTCTTGATGTGGGTTCTGCTTCAAATTGGATATTGGGGTTTCTCTTGAATTATTAATTTTGTTTTTGGATTTCAATGTATTGTTATTGTTAGCTTTGATTTCATGTATTAAATCTTGATAGGTTTATCTAAAAATATAATAGCTTTATGTTGAAAATGATATGGATACTATTGTTTTTTTGTAGGGTTACAATACAATTTATATATAAAAAGGTTAGTTTATATGTTTTGGCCAAAATGGGATTTGGGATCATTGTCTTTGTATCCCATCTTCAGGAAACATGTATTATTATAAGTGATCTTTGTTTCCTTAGAATTAAAGATGTCTAAATCTTCATGTAGAAACCATTTTCCTACCTTTTGCTCGACCTTTTTGCTTTATTGCCTGTTTCTGTTTCTGTTTCGTGTTTTTAATTCTATGTTTTATATAATAAAGGAGCATTAGCTTTCTTGTATGTATGTGCTAAAGGAATTGGCATCACTATTTTCTGCAGTTGGCACCTTGTTAGGAGCCATGACTGGGGCTTTGATAGGCCAAGAAACTGAAAGTGGGTTTGTTCGAGGGGCTGCAGTAGGAGCCATATCAGGAGCTGTTTTTTCAATTGAGGTCTTTGAATCTTCTCTTCTTCTTTGGCAATCAGATGAATCTGGAATTGGGTGTCTCCTCTACTTGGTGAGCAATTTAGTTTCTGTCTTTGTTAATGTGCCTTTATGTTGGCCATCTAGGTTCCATCCATGCTTATTTGTAACATTGATAATTAACTATGAATTCAAATGATAGTCCTTGGCTAGTTGATCTGATGTTAAATTTAGTACTCAAGTAATGAATTCTATTTAACACGGCAGATTGATGTTATTGCAAGCCTTCTTAGTGGGAGACTTGTTCGTGAGCGAATTGGTCCAGCCATGTTAAGTGCAGTACAAAGCCAGGTAATTTTCTATTCAAGCAAAATTTGTTGATTGATTACTGTCATCATCCAAACCTATTACCATTACCCTATACTTATAAGTTCCATGTGCTCAATTAGATGGGTGCTGTTGAAACAACCTTTGAGGAGGTACAGAACATCTTCGACACTGGTGGCGCCAAGGGATTAACTGGGGATACTGTTGACAAAATCCCCAAAATAAAAATCACAAGCAATAACAATATTGATGCTTCAGGGGAGAAAGTTGCTTGTTCTGTTTGCCTTCAGGTATGGTTCATTTAATTCTTTCTTGACACTTACATCTTTCTTTTTGTTGGTGATTAGTAATAGTGTGAAAATCTGAAACAAGCTTGTGAAATATTTGACATTTTGCCATATTTTTTGTACAGGACTTTCAGCTCGGCGAGACAGTTAGGAGCTTGCCACATTGTCATCACATATTTCACCTACCTTGCATAGATAAGTGGCTGCTCAGGCACGCATCTTGCCCGATGTGCAGGAGTGATCTGTGATGTGTTTTTTACTCTGTAAATTACAACATGAGAAATGCTTATTTTCTTTTATCTTTGTGGTCATTACCTTTGGAGGCATTTTTCTTCTTTTTCTTAGATGAGTAGTTGTCTGGTTGCCTTGGTAGTTTGGAAATGCCACGATCTCTGTATTTAGATTAGTCATATGTATAAAATTTTTTGAGTAATGTTAGTATCTAGTTGCTGTACTCTTGGCATGAACCTTGTTTCTTTGGATGTTTCAATTTTTTTTTTCCCAAGATTTTAAGAGTAAGAACAAAGCTGGGAAATGGACTCAGAAGTGACAACCATAAAAAAAAATCCCAAGATTTGATTAATTTATGCTTTTAAGAGAGTAATAAGTGTAGGATTCGAATTCTGTCGTTGTTAATTTATAAAGGACTGTTTACTGTTGTGTAGTTTATCGATATTTAAGTCAAATGATCTTTCTATTGACGAAAAAAAAGAATACCATTGAAATTTCATTCATCATAACAAAGTAAAAAAGGACTATATATCACAATTAGTAAATCGAAATTCTCCCTGTTTTTCAGATGTGTTGAAGAGTCATATTGGAATAAAATTTAACTGTATTCTTTATATTTTGTCTGTAAGATCAGCTTAATTTATAATTTCTTAAAAAAAGATATCAGCTTAATTTATCATTTAGCTGCTCTAATGGACTGGTTAAACTACCAAAATAATGGGTGAAATTTTACACCAAAATAACGTACTTTAACACTAAAATAACTATAAAATTATGGAAGAACCCACACAAATTTAAGATTTATGCTCAAATCTAAATTATTCATATATAAAACAATATAAAAGCAAAAACCAGGAAGAAGAAAGAGGAAGAAAACGTTGCTACAGAAAATAAAAAGGGGCAGAGAGGGTAGGTGAGAAGGAAAGAGAAGAGAGTAACACGCACGACGTAAAGCAACGGTGATGTTTTTTAATCTTTGGAGAATAATTGTTTTCTACGTAAAAATGCTTGTAGAAGATACACGTTGTTGATACCAAATTGGAGAATTGCTATACATCAAATATCATTGTGAATTCATAATTATAATTTCATTTGTTTTTAAAAAAAGGGAATTATTACAAACATATAAGAAAAGTTTAAGGTTTAAATAATATAAATAAGGTTGGCCATAGATCGGTTCAGAACTGAAATCGGCACAATTAAAATTAGAATTAGAACTGGCTTGAAATTAGGAAGAACCGGTTCCTCTCCTATGGAACTAGAACCTGACAACTCTTGAATCAGCCGGTTTCGATTTCAGGCTGAAAAACTTTTTTTTTAAAAAAATTAATTATCGAGCCGGTTTAAATTCTGGACAAACCGAAATCGTCCATAAACTAAAAAAAAAAGTAAATTTCAGTTCAATTTCATATTTGATTGAACCAAAACCAGCCGGTTTAGAACCATGACCGCCCCCTAAATATAAATAATATGAATTATTAGATTTGATTTTGATAAAGACGGTGTACATCTAAAATAATTTTGAGAAAAATTGAGGAAAAGCAGACCTGAGAAGCCATTCCCATTAATTTCCACCCCTTTTACTATTTAGAAATGGGGACAGCATTAAGTCACTTTGTTCTACTTTGCTCCACCATGCAACTGATGAAAAGTGAATATATATTTATTTTATTATTTTGATTTGTATGAGTATAAAACTATGAATTATCTAAAAATACATATCTATTTTATTTAATTTTTTATATGTTATAGAATAATTTTTAAAATTGAATTTTTGCATATACAATTTTTCTACACAAAGTACAAAAAATTATATCAACTTCCCTAGTGTAGTTCGGTCATGCAGCAGTGGGGAAATAATTTTCGCAGGCAATTTATTGATAAGCTTAAGGCTGCCAAATTAAAAATGACCAGCGTGCCCAAGCAGATGTTCTTGATCAACGTCAACTCTTGAATAATGTCCTTAGCCCAGAAGTAAAAGCTTTTGGTTAAAAAGTGGCGATAGGAATAGTAAATATTTCCATGCTCGGGTGTCAGCTAGAAAAAAGAGCAATCGGCTTTCGCGGTTGCAATTTGAAGATGGGTCTTGGGTGGAGGAGTCTGGTGATATTAAACGGGTTGCTCCCGATTATTTTTGTGATTTATTTGCCATGGTGGATTCTACTTCTATGCCGAATGTTGATTATGTGAAGCCGAAAATTTCTTTGTCTGACAATGAGAGTTTGATGGCTCCTTTTACTTCGGAAAAATTTAAGTAGGCTATTTTTCAGTAATCCAGCTTTTTTTCAGCAATTTTGGCCTCAATTAGGTACGGCTATTTTTTTTTGCTTTACTGGGTGGTTTGATTCTGGGATTTTTCATGATAATCTTAATGAGACCCTAATTGTACTTATTTCTAAAAAGGAAAATCCTATTTCGATGCGGGATCTTAGGTCTATTTCTTTGTGTAATGTTTTGTATAAAATCATTGCCAAAGTGCTGCCAAATAGATTAAAATCTATTTTGCCCCGTGTTATCTCTTAGGAGCAATATGCTTTTGTTCTTGGTAGGTCTATTCTTGGTAGGTCTATTATGGATAATGTTGTAATTGCTTTTGAGGTTATCCATCACATGAAACGTAAAACTAGAGGTAAGCATGGTCTAGTTGCATTTAAAATTGATATTAGCAAAGTCTATGACAAAATTAACTGGGCTTTTCTAAAAGCTGTGATGCTCCAGTTGGATTTTCATTCTAGATGGATAGATTGGATTATGCTTTGTGTTACTTCGGTGAAATATCATGTTTTGATTGATGGTGAGGTTGTGGGTCTTGTTGTGCCTAAAAGGGGTTTAAGCCAGGGACATCCGCTCACTCCTTGTCTATTTATTATTTGTACTGAAGGCTTGTCTGCTGCGTGTTTATAATCATTTGGACATTGGTAGACATCTTGGTTTGCCTTCCCTTATTGGAAAAAATAAATGAGCAATTTTTGGTTGGTTGAAGGACACACTTTGGAGTAGAGTGTTTACTTGGCATGGGAAACTGCTTTCTTAAGCTGGTAAAGAGGTTCTTCTTAAATCGGTTGTGTAGACTATTCCTTCCTACTGTATGAGTACGTTTCTTCTTTCTATGTCTTTGTGCGATGAATTACAACGAATGATGAATTCTTTTTAGTGGGGTTCAAGTCAGAATGGTAGAAAGCATATTCATTGGCTTAATTGGGAGAGAATGTGTTGGAGGAAAGAAAATGGTGGTTTGGGATTCAGACATTTACACTCTTTTAATGTAGCTATGCTTGGTAAGCAGGCTTAGGGTTTGGTTGCTAATCCTGATACTTTATTGTCACGTATCATCAAAGCAAAATATTTCCCACGTGGGGACTTTTTTTTGGCTTAGTTAGGGGCTAGCCCCAACCTAGTTTGAAGAAGGATCTGGTGTGCCAAATCTACTCTCGCTTCTGGGTATAGGTAGCGACTTGGTCAAGGCACTTTGGTTAATGTATGGAGGGATAGATGGATTCCTAATAATGAACA
The DNA here is from genome assembly GCA_949671775.1 of Mallotus repandus. Lineage (NCBI taxonomy): Eukaryota > Viridiplantae > Streptophyta > Magnoliopsida > Malpighiales > Euphorbiaceae > Mallotus > Mallotus repandus. The sequence continues at coordinate 2,244 of CATIWM010352771.1, read as the reverse complement.
TTTTTTACTTGTCACTCCTATTAGAGCAGGTCTTGAAGATTTAAAGGTTTGTGATCTCTGGATTTCGGGTACAAATGAATGAGATGTTGAATTACTTGAAGAATTTTTTGAGCAAGAAGATGTTTCCTACATTCTATCTATTCTGGTGGGTAATAATGATCTTACTGATATGATGGTTTGGCATTTTGATAGAAGGGGTTTCTATTCAGTGAAATCAGGATATAGAGTTGCAGTTCAAGCTAATTTGGAAGAGGTTAGGACAGTAGACAAGAAGCTTTAGTCTCAGTTTTAGATGTTGAATGTTCCTCCCAAGGTGAAACACTTCTGCTGGATTGCTTGTGCAAATGTGTTGCCCACTAGAGAAAAATTATTCTTGTGTGGTATTAGAGTTGATAATGTGTGTTTGGTGTGGTGTTTTAGGAGAGCATTTTCTCCATGTCTTTATTGACTGCCCTTTTGCTAGAGCTTGTTAGGACGAAGCAGGAATCGATTTGGCTCATGTTAATGCTGTTACTTTTACAGATTAGGTTGTTAGCATGTTTAGTTTGGGTGATGTGTATTATTTTTTTGGCAAAATTTAGGAATCCCACATTGGAAGTTTAAGAGAAGTGAGAGAAGTTCTAAGGCTATAAAAGGACACCTCCTCCTCTTTAATTAATTATCCCACAAAATTAGTCTTCTCCTATATTTAGGCTATTTGTATTCTTTCTCTCTTTTGTAATATTTCCTTAATTAGTGAAATATTATTTTGGTAGTGTCTGAGGACGTAGGCATAATTAGCCAAACCTCGTTAAATTTTGGTGTTCTCTTTTATGTCTATTTAATAGCTATTGTCGGGTATAGTTGTTGTTAATTATTGTGCTATTAAAATTACTTGTCTTTATAGATTATGTCTAAGGAGTGTGATTTTTAAGGAGGCATTGTGACCCCACCACTCTTTCCCAGAAATCTACCTTGGGGTGATTTTTACTACAATCGTTTTCACTCTAGTCACCTGTGCAATAGTTCTCAAGGTGAATTTATTATTGGTGAAAATTAACCCGAATTCCACAATAATTGGTATCAGAGATCTTGGTTTATTTTAGTATGCTCTGTGGTTGCGGCTTAGGTTGATCTTCCATATTAGAAAAATTTTCTTGGGCTAATTGGAATTTCGCATTGACATCCATTAAATAGAATTTATAGCAGAAATGGCAGACAACATAAAAGAATCCACATCGACGTCAACAGCTTCTTCATCTTCAATTTTGGGAAGAACTGCTGTGACAAATGCTAGATTTACAGTGGAGATTTTTTATGGTACTGGCCATTTCGGCATGTGGCAAAGTTAGGTTCTAGATGCTCTTTTTCAGCAAGGTCTAGACATTGCCATTGAAGAAAAGAAACCAGATGATGTTGAGGAGAAAGAATCGAAGATGATCAATATATTGGCATGTGGTACCATTCGATCGTGTCTTTCTAGAGAGCAGAAGTATGCATTTTCTAAAGAAACTTCTACAAGTAAATTATGGAAGGCACTGGAAGAGAAATTTTTGAAGAAAAGCGGTTAGAACAAACTCTACATGAAAAAGAGATTGTTTCGCTTCAACTATGTTCCAAGTACCACTATGAATGATTACATTACTAGCTTTAATCAGCTAGTGACTGATCTGTTGAATATGGACGTGGCTTTTAAAGTAGAAGATCTGGCTCTGATGTTGATGGGATCACTTCCTGATGAGTTTGAGTATCTTGAAACTACTCTACTTCATAGGAAGGTTGATGTGTCTCTTAGTGAAGTAACTGTTGCCTTGTATAGTTATGAATTGAGGAAGAAAGAAAAGTAAGAAAACACAAGTGTAGAAGCAGAAGCTCTTGTTGTTGGAGGCCGTTCATAGAGTCAAAATAAAGGAAGGAGAGGAAGATTGAACTCAAAGTCCATACTGAGTAAAGATCAATGTGCCTTTTGTCGAGAAAATGGGCACTGGAAGAAAGATTGTCCCAAGTTAAAGATTAAAGGCAACTTAAAAGGGGAAAGGCTGTCTCAGAGTCAAATGTAGCTGAGTTCGATGATGTAGATTCAGATATATCAATTGCTGCTACACCATCAACCAGTTGTTCTAGTTCATGGTTGCTAGATTCAGCTTGTAGCCACCATATGACCCCCAATAGAGAATGGTTCTTTGATTTTAAAGAACTAAAAGGTGGAGTTGTCTACACATCAAATAATGCCCCTCTTGACACACATGGGATTGGTTCAATTCG